>NW_011627001.1:42532-70034 GCF_000204515.1 Acromyrmex echinatior | reverse complement strand
TATATATATATATATATATATATATATATATATAATTCACACTGAATTATTTTAAAGCATAAAAAATCTAGCTTCGACCAATATAGTTTATCGATTGTGTTTCACACATTACAGTTTAAAATAATATTTTTTTTGTATTCTACAAAAGTTACAGATTTTAAATGATACATTCTATTATATTAGGTGTATAACTTTGCTTCCGCCGTTTTTTTTCCGAAATTCGAGGCTTTATTGTAAAAAACTGGTTATATACATTTATGATTCAAAGTATTGTCCATCGCTGACCTACTTTCTCTCATCTTTCGGACAGCGTATAAATCTCGCGTCGAAAAAACTGGTCATCTTTTGAGGCGATCCACGAATCAATCCAATTTTTTACTTCTTCATAAGACCGGAAGTGCTGATCAGCCAGGCCGTGTGCCATTGATCGAAACAAGTGATAGTCAGAGGGAGCAATGTCTGTAGAATACGGTGGGTGGGACTTTCCATTTCAACGTTTCCAAGTATGTCTTGACCACTTTCGCAACATAGGGTCGAGCATTGTCATGCTGCAAAATCACTTTATCGTGTCTCTCGTTGTATTGCGGCCGTTTGTCTTTCAATGCTCGGCTCAAACGCATCAATTGCGTTTGATACCGATCGCCTGTGATTGTTTCAGTCGGTTTTAACAGCTCATAATACACTATGCCGAGCTGGTCCCACCAAATACAGAGCATGACCTTGGAGCCGTGAATATTTGGCCGTCGACGTGGAAGCATGGCCGGGAACTTCCCATGATTTTCTGCGCTTGAGGTAATCGTAATGAACCCATTTTTCGTCTCCAGTCACAATGAGATGCAGAAATCCTTCCGTCTTTGCCTTTCAAGCAGCTGTTCACAAGCAAACAAACGTCGTTTAATATCTCTCGGCTTCAACTCGTATGGCACTCAATTTCCTTGCTTCTGAATCATTCCCATGGCTTTGAGGCGTTTTGAAATGGCTGGTTGAGTCACTCCCAATGATCGTGCCAATTCTTTTTGATTTTGACACGAGTCTTGATCAAGTAATACCTCCAATTCTGCATCTTCGAAAATCTTCTCTCTTTCACCGCTATGTCGGTCTTCGACGTCAAAATTTGCCGTTCTTGAAGCGTTGAAACCACTCACGACGTTCTTTGACTAACAGCGGTCTTACCATAAGTATTTGAGAGCATTCGATGAGCCTCAGCCGCAGATTTCTTCATATTGAAGCAGAAAATTAAAACCTCCCGCAAATGACGAGAATTTGGCTCGTAAATTGACATTTTCAATCGAGAATAACTTTATGATGCAGACACAAATCGACTAATGTTTCTATGGTGTTATGTTGACAGATGCCCAAGTTTATTGTATGACGTCTATGATCTATTTATTTCGACCATCACTTACAACTAAAGCCATCTATAGGAAAACGACGGAAACAAAGTTATTCACTTATATTTTTCAGACAAACTCTCACAAAAGATCCGCATAAATCTTATGGGAATTGAATTTTGGTCGAATTGACTGAAAATTTCATATGTTGTAAATTTTGTGCTGATAAAAAGTTTCCACAGGCACGATTCCCTATAATGAATAGTTTCACTTTTACGAGGTGTCTTTTTTTAAAACGAGCTAATACTATTAGGTGTTGGAATTAATTCGTAGCGTTTTACAAGTGATGGGAAGTACTTTCATTAATGTATTTTTTAATGCTCATGTGAAATAAATAACATTCTTTCATTAAAAAACGCTACGAATTAATTCCAACACCTAATATAATATCTTATTTTTAATGAGTACAGTGCATTCCTATGTCATTATTTGCAATTTTTGTATATATTTTTAAGTAAAAAAATGTTATAAGGATAATGTTGAATTGATTGCTTCTTATAAAAAAAGCTACATTAAATCTCTAATCTATCGAGATCGATAACTTGATTTTAGAGATTTAACCATCTCGATTTATGAGAAGCAAGGGAACTCACAATAATCAAGCACGTATTGTGAGAACCAATTAATACTATCTTTATAATTCTTTACTTAAAAATAAAAATAGAAAATGCAAATAATGACATAGGAATACACCGTACTCGTTGAAAATAAGATATTGTAGTATTAGCTCGTTTAAAAAAATGAATCATAGAAATGCAACGGTTCATTATAATCGTGCCTGTGGAAACTTTTTATCAGGACAATAAGATCTATAAAATTTTCAGCCAATTCGACCGAAATTCAATTTCCATAAAGTTTGTGCGAGGTCCTTTTTTGCACCAGGACAGTGTGTAATGCTTATACATGTATAATTAAAAACTTTTTATAGAGATATTAATAATGGATCACTATTTCTTCTAAAATAGAATATTGCTTGTAAGTCAATGTTATAATGAATAGATTAGAATCACCAAGAAAGTAATAACGATTTTGTAATAGTCGCGTTTAGCAGAATGTTTATTTTGTAATTATTGGAAATTTTCTTCACCCTGATTGGATTATATCTTCAAATCTAAAAGTATAATCCAATGAGCGCGAAGAAAACTTTCAAACAGTAGGAAAATAAACATTCTGTTGAACGCAACTAATGTAAAAATTATTTTTCTTTTCTCTTGGGACTTTCTTTTGTCTTATAAATTTGATTTGTAGTATTTCACTTACACCTCATAATACAAATTTGTTTTCTGAGTAGAAGATGTAAGACGTGCACGTAATTGCTGTTATTATTGCTGTTGAAATAACTGTTAGGAGTACACATTAGTTCGGTTCATTTTTTTGTGTTCAAAAATGTATTTATTTCAAAACAAAATGAATGAACAGATTAATTATTGTCCATCGCTGGCTACTACTTTTCCCCATCTCTCAGGCAATTTTCGAATTCCATCTCGAAAAATGACTCATCTTTGGAGGCGATCCAATTTTGGAGCCAATTTTCGATTTCTGCGAAAGAAGTGAACCGATGACTTGCCAAATCGGGCTGCATCCTTCGGAACAACCATAATCAGAAGGAGCAATGTTCGGAGAATATGGCGGGTGCGGTAAAACATCCCATTTGAGCGTTTCCAAATATTTTTTTACGATTTTAGCGACATGAAGCCGAGCGTTGTCATGAAGAAAAATAACTTTATCATGTCTTTGCTCGTATTCCGGACGTTTTTCTCGCAATGCTCAAACGAATCAATTGTAGCCGATATCGATCGCCCGTAATGGAATTGCCAGGTTTTAGCAGCTTATAGTAAACAACACCCTTTTGGTCCCAGCAGATACAGAGCATGATCTTTGAACCATGAATGTTCGGCTTTGTGTTGATGTTGAGGTCGATGGTAACGATTGACCGGGCTTAGCGTAGTATTTTTTCTTCTTGGGGTTATCGTAGAATACCCACTTCTCATCTCCAGTCACAATCCGATGCAAAAAACCTTTTCTTTGTTGTCTTTGAATCAGCTGTTCGCAAGTGAAAAATCGCCTTTCAACGTCTCTCGGTTTCAGTTCATAAGACACCCAATTTCATTGTTTTTCAATTATTCCCATGGCTCTCAATTGTGCAGAAATGGCTTGTTGAGTTACTCCCAATAATTCTGCAAGCTCCTCTTGCGTTTGACTCTGATCTTCTTCGAGTAATGCCTCTAATTCTTTGTCTTCGAATTTTTTTGGCTGTCCAGAGCGAGACTTGTCTTCAACGCTGAAATCTCCATCCTTGAAATGTCGAAACCATTCCCTACATGATTTATCAGTTGGAGCAGTGTCACCATAAACTTCGACAAGCATTCGATGGACTTCAGCTACACTTTTCTTCCAATTAAAGCAAAAAATTAGAACCTCCCGCAAATGCTGCTTGGTTAACACAAAATTTGACATTTCAAACACAGTAAAAATCAATTTTTTTAAATCAGTTTTTGTATGAAACTTAAAGCGATATAAACTGAATATTATTAGTAGATGTCTAACCTCTCTGAAAACGCCAAAATCTGTTGTCACTATGAACCATTCACAACAGCCGAAGCCAGCTTTTGGAAAATTAACCGAACTAATTTGTACTCCCAATATATACGTAAAGTATAAGACATATAGCGTTTTCGAATATCGTTTTTTATTTTATTTCAGGCATTGAGGAAACTATTAAACTTGTTCGGGCGGCCGGAGGTACGTGTTATGGCTACGTTTGCGACTTGTGCGATCGGACAGACATATATAAAAAGGCCAAAATTATCAGGGAAGAGATCGGCAAGGTAAACATAATTGTAATAATTTTGCAGATTGGCAAGTAACGAATTATTTGTAACGCTGTTACCTTGTTATAATAATTATTTGATAATGAGACATGGAATGAGACGTGAATTTTTTATGACGGTAATGCCAACATCGAAGTTAGAAAAGGCAATTACTTGTAATGGGTTGAAAAAGTCATTCGTTACTAAAAAAAATAATTCCTAATTTGTAATGTGTTACTTTTTTTCTTGTTACTTTTTTTAAGTAACTTTTTTTAGTAATGGTGACAAGTTACTTTTCAAAGTGATTTTTCTAACCTTAGTACAACCTTAGCGTTTAATTAGTTAGCGTTATCATCATAAAAAATTGCAACATTGTCATCAAATTGTTTACCATAAAAAGTAATGACAAAGTAATTAAAAAGTAAAGTTTGCCAACTCTAGTATTTTGATAATGATATTGTTTTATGAAAGACTGAAATTATTCTAGTTTAAATAAGTATAAATGTACTACAAATATAATGGTATCATCGCGTTTGTCACGTTCACGAAAAGTTATATCGAGTTAAAATTATTCCATTAATTATTTAGTAAAAATTATTCTATTAATTATTTAGTAAAATTAATCGAATAAAATTAATCGAAAATATGTTTGCTCGAAATATAATGTCGAAAGACAAATCGGTCGAAGGTTCTTCTCTTATTTAAAAATTCGCTTATTATAAATTATAATATCAATGCATTTAAGCGATGCGTTCCGAGTTATGCATGAAGCGCATGATGCATCTTGTTGTTTACCAAATAATAAAGAAAAATAAAACGATACTTCATGTGCTTTATGTAACTCGGAATCCACTTTAAGATTATTTTTTTGTTATTAGTTTTGATTTATATCGCGATCGCGTTTGACAACATGAGTAGCTTATGAATGCTTGGACAGCATTAAAGCGTCTTTTTAGGAAACGAATTATCTGCGATTAACCAATTTATTCATCGCGCGATGAGAACTTTTCTGCGGACGATATTATGAAATTATTTATGTTGCGCTATAGTATTGCGATACGCTGGACTCGATATGTGAGTCCGACCTATTTTAAGAACTGCGAAAAACATGGCTTTTTGTCATTTTAGATGTGCCTCTGACATTTTGCGTTTAGAAGTATAGTATGTATTATGCATACTCTCTAATCGTTATTTTCACTTGAGTGCAAAGTATTTATTTCTTTCAAACACAAAAAAAATTCATACAAGCTTGAAACAACACTTTCAATAAAAAATAATTATTTTTTTAAAATTTATTTATTTTACTTACAATTAAATAATACATTATAGGTAACGGTTCTTATCAATAATGCGGGCATTGTTACGGGAATGAAATTTCTGGACACTCCGGACGAACTTATTATCAGGACGATGGATGTTAATATCATGAGCCACTTTTGGGTAAGTAGAAAGTCATACTTTGCACAAAATTATTCCAATCGCTGAAGTAAATTATCTCGTGTTATTTATATTGGTATCGAGAAATTGAACGTCGATATAGCGAATGTGATTTCATTTATTGCGAAATTTTTTGAAATCTGAATTATATCAATTACTATTTGGAATAATTTGAAAATTTTTTTTAAGGCGAAGAAAGTAGAATCGAAATATTGTCGAGATATTACGAAAAGAGGTTTTATTTGTTCTTAGTCTTTCGCGCATAGATTTTGCAACAAATCATTGATTGCGAAATGGTTGAATCGATCGAAATATGCGACTAATATTTTTAATTATATGATTTATCACAAATCCATAAATTGAGTTCGAATTCAAGAAGTATCGCGAGCTGCCGTCTCATTCGATTATCCAGGAGAATCAACGGAGAAAGGCATTCCATTTCGTTTCTCCCGTTTATTGCCGTGGTCAGGTGCAAGAACCGGTCAAATAGGTTGTCGACGAACAAGCGGTGCTGTAGTATACTGTAGCATAGTCTGTGTGTTGCGACACGCATGAGCTAGCGGCACGCTTGCTAAACACAAATAATTCCTTAATTCGAATTCTTACTTAATCGATGATCTACTCACAGACTTTCATTCGTTTTGAATCGTTGTAAAATGTAATTACGTTGATTTTACTTTTGTGCATATATTGTATTCACTCGATATATTATTACTCATTATTACTTTATGCTTCTCACAATACATCAAAATTAAATATTTCAATCATAATAATTGCCATATGAGTATTATATTGCGTAATATATTCTCGATAATTTCTCTGCAATTTTTTTGTAATATTATTCTTGTACAGATAGTTCGTAGAACTACTTAATTAAAATTTGCAAAATATGTTTGCAAAATATGATTTATCAGTCTTAATTAATATAGTAAATGTGTTCATTTACAAGAGCGGCTTAAAAATATATAAGATAAAAAATAAAATGATATTAAGACCGATCCATAGTCGATTCTTATGTTTGAAACTATCCTAAGTACAATTTTAATTACAAATCAATCAGAGAATTGTATTAGCATTTTAAGTATTAAAAAGGTCTTGAAATAAAAAAATATATACCTGTCTGAATATATAGGAAATATTTAAAAAATCGATAAATATAAGAACAATATTATATTAAGAGAAAGTCAAGAATAATACATAGATGCACGTATATGTATATTTTAATTTACACGTAAATATCTTGATTCATATTGGCATTATTTAATTTGATTTAGGCTCGATTGTTCTACCTTTTGATAAATTTTACCTGTTGATTAAGTAGCAAGATTATTCAATTACATACACGGATTGCCAGCTTTACATAACAGATAAAATTTAAAAAGGTGGGACAACTGGCCATTAATCACTTGAGCCTATTTTATTTATGTTTACATAAAAACGCTACGAATTAATTCCAACACCTAATACATATATGACATATATTGACTTTTATATATATTTAGATTAGTATTTATATTTCTTAATTTAAGATCTTGTTAAGTAATGTTTTAAAGATGCTAATATAGTTCTCTGATTGGTTCATGACATCTTAAGATTGCACTTCAGATTAAACTTAAAAAAGATTTAAATATATACATAAGCATATATATAATTAATACAGGATGTCCCGAATTTTTTTTAAATGTCGAAACTTCGTTGCACGCACGCACGCACGCATGCACGCACGCACGCACGCACGCACGCACGCACGCACAGGATATTTAATAAGTAACGATAAAATTCTAGTATAGAGATAGAATATAAACTGAGTTCTCTATCATTTTATAATTTTCGCAATATTTAATAAAATATTAATTACTAAAAATCGCTGAATATTTGTTTTCAATAATTTTTTATTCAAGTACTATCAACTTTACAAAAAAACAAAGTAATGAAAATTGTTTATTTTTTTTTTTATAGAATTCTGAAAATTTTTTCAGAATTGTTTAGTACCGCATTTTCTCATGTTAGAAAAATAGTTGCTAATAAGAAAATGCAGTACTAAAAAGTTAATAAAAAATCCTGAAAAAATTCTTAGAGTTCTATGCAAAGAAAATTTTTGTCTCTTACCGTTTTTCTGTAAAGTTAACAGTACTTGAGTAAAAAATTATTAAAAACCAATATTTGATGATTTTTAATAATTGACATTTTGTTAATTATTGCGAAAATTGCAAAATGTGAAAGAACTTTTTGATTCATTGTCAGTTTAGTCCTCTACGATATCCCTATATGAGAGTTTTATCGTTACTTATCAAACACCCTGTATATTATTTGTATATATGTACATATTATACGTGTATCCAGTAAACGAGAATGGATTGAAATGAATTAAAAATTACAATTCATTTTAATTGATCCGAATTTGTGCTTTAGAGCCTGGATTGAAATTAATTGATGTCTGAGAGCATAAATTCTTCGTAAATATTTTAATTTTATTATAATTCTTTATTTAGATAGATACTTAATAGAACAGCACTTTTATATTGATTTCGATCGAAACAAAAATATTCTTATTCCATATTGTATTCGGATATAAAATAATTCTGGGCTTATATATTTCTGTTATAATTTTTTTTATTGAAATAAAAGTGCGTATTTTCATAATTTTGAACTATGATGTATTCACAGCTTACAAATTAGCTATGTTGAATTTTTTTTAATGGAAATGAATTAAAGATTAAGAATTAAATTATTGAGACTTATGTTTATTGAGTTCATGTTTATAATTTTGAACTAGGATGTATTCATTAAGTACTTATTTACTACATAAGTACTTTGGATATAAATGGGTAGAAATATAAATGTCCTATTCATCATATTGAATTGGATAATTTACCCTTGAGAAAATTTTGCTTTTAACGAAGTTAAAGTTTTTAAAGTAATTAAGAATTTATTAAAAAAATTTTGAGGTATTTAAAGTCTGTAAAAGATTAAGCCAAAATAATCTAAAATTTTTAAATAATCGGCACAGAGTATTAGTTCCTTTCCTTTTTAGTTGTTCTTAAGTAGTTTTGAAATTATTTAAAAAAAAAAGTTTAAAATGTTCAAATTTACCTTTATTTCTTAGGTTTTTCTCTATAGTCAATTTTAAGTATTTTTTTAAGTTTTCTAAAGTAAATTCTCCTAAGGATTATTGTATTATTTTTTGATTGAAATGAATTAAAATACGAAATAAGCTATTAATCGTGTTAAATTTGAATGTATTTATGTCTATATTATATTAATTTTTGATTGAAATGAATTAAAATACAAAAGAGCTATTTATTATTATATGTTGAAATTAGATGTATTCATGGATTCGAAAAATCAAAAGCGCGAATTCGAAAATGTCAAAATAAATTAATTTCTATTCATTTAAATTTATTCTCGTTTACTGGGTATATTATACACATTCATGGTATATGTGTTATATATATTTTTATATTAAAATATGAAATTTATAATTTTATAATTTAAAATATGAAATATTTTTGAAATATTTCATATGTATTGGAATATTTCTGAAATATTTCATGCTATATGGGAAAAATAACAATTTACTAATCAGTAGATAGTGTTCCTAAAATGTATTTTTAATATACATATTTAATATTATAAAGATATTGAATAAATATCAAAAATAGAGGAAAGCCCGCTATTAAAAAATAGATTCCTAATATGAGGTAGCGACGTTTCCGCTAAACTAATAAACGCTATCTATTGGTTCCACCATGAATTTATTGTTTTTGGATTGAAAACTGTTTACTGGAAAATTTATTATTAGATCATGCCTGTCGTTACAAAAAAAAATTTTAGAATTTAGATATCTTCAAGTTTCTTTGAGATGAGCTTTTAAACCTTGTTTATTATTTAATAAGTAAAATATTTGGCAATAAATCTTCATGTGGTAATAGAATAAGATCGTACTAATAGAAAAATATTTGATATGTTGAATTGCTTAATTACAGAAGTTAGATTTGATAATCATAAAATCGTAAGGCGTGGAAATCGTAATGAGATACCCATCATATTTCTAATATGAAATAACTTGTTCTTCTATATTATAGTGAAAATCGTTGCTAAAGTATAAATGTAATTATACAATAATAAAAAGGATAATCGGAATAAACAGTGCTAGTTTCTGCGATGCTTGGTTCCAACTACCTGAAGACGAATCAGCTAGGTACAATGCATCGCATATTCATTCATTGTGTACGCGCACTGGCTGTGTTTATTTGTATTTTGGAAACATTAAATAAAGTTTTTTAATCGCAATACTGATGTACTTTGTGTTTTATTATCGATTTCTTGGAACATCATATTAGAAGCACAATTTTTTTACTTTGCGATTTGTTCACTTTTTACATTTTTTTAATTTATAAAAAAAAAAGAAATTTAAATTAAATTTTACATAACATTATCTTAAAGCTTACTAAATTCCCTTCAAAATGACCTATTTTTTATATATACCTTTTTTTATATATAATTATATATATTAGGTATACAAATAAGTTTCCACCGTTTTTTATCAAAAAATTAAGCATTTATTGTGAAAGAACGATACATAACGTTTTATTGAAAGTATTGTCCATCGCCATTACTTTTTCCCATCTTTCTGGTAGCATACAGATATCGCGTTGGAAGAACGCTTCATCTTTTGAGGCTATCCAATTATCGATTCAATTTTTGATATCTTCATATGATGTGAAGTGCTGCTCAGACAGGCCATGCGCCATCGATCGAAATAGATAGTAATCGGAAGGGGCAATGTCTGGTGAATACGACGAGTGGGGTAGAACTTCCCAATTGAGTGTTTCCATGTAGGTTTTGACCGGCGCCGCAACATGTGGTCGAGCATTATCATGCAGGAGAATAATTTTGTCATGCCTGGAGTAGTAATGGGCGCGTTTTTCCTTGAGTGCTCAATCTCATCAATTGTGTTCGGTAGAGAGTCCCAGTAACGGTTTCGTTCGGTTTGAACAACTCATAATACACGACACCAAGTTGATCCCACCAAATACACAACATGAGTTTTTTTCCATGAATATTCGGCTTGGCTGTCGATGTTGAAGCATAGCCAGGTGATCCCCATGATTTCCTCTTCTTTGGGTTATCGTAGTGGATCCATTTTTCATCACCAATGACTATACGATGCAGAAAAACCCTTTCGTTTATGCCTGACAAGCAGCATTTCATATATGGAAAATCGGCGTTCAACGTTTCTCGGCTTCAGTTCATATGGAACCCAATTCCCTTGCTTTTGAATCATTCCCAATGATTTCAAACGATGTGAAATTGCTTGTTGAGTCACTCCTAATGTAAGTGTTCAAATGCTCCTAATGTAAGTGTCCTAATGCAAAGTTCTTTTTGCGTTTGGCACGAATCTTCATTCAATGCTTCCAATTCCGCGTCTTCGTACACTTTCAGCCTTTCGCTACGTTCTTTGTCTTCGACGTCAAATTCACCGTTCTTAAATTTTTGAAACCATTCACGACAACTTCTCTCACTTAAGGCAGCTTCACCATATGCTTCTACAGGCTCCATGAGCCTCAGCTGCATATTTCTATAAATTAAAGAAGTAAATCAAAAGTTCCCGCAAATGACGCTTATTCGGTTCAAAACTCGGCATTTTCGCACAAAAAAAAATATGATGCTGATACAAAATCGCTAGTATTTCAAGGTTATATTGTTGATAGATGTCCAACCTTACGATATAATGTTTTACATCAGACAATTTTAACCATAGCTTGCTAGTGGCGTCGTCTTTTGTCAAACGGCGGAAACTTATTTGTACACCTAATAATTATATAAATTTTTTATATACAAAATATTTCAATTATATATAATAAAATAGAATAGAATTTATTTCACTTCAGCATACATCATCAAGAAGGGGACTTGGTTTACAATAGGGTCCTTAACTCATTCGTCCATCCATACCTTTTAAAGCTCTATAGCCTATTACTACCACTTCTTTCATACTCTCTTTATAATAATAATAAAATCTATCTTATTATATTCTCTTCACAATGATTACTGACAATATTATTTCTACTTATCCTAGATCACAACTCATTTCACAGCCCTATGTACAGTTTTCGCACTTACGCACTTATTTCTATCTTCGCAGTTCCTATTTATAGTAGTTTTTACTTTCCTACCTGCCCTTATAGTATCTTAACCTTTGTTCTTACTCTTACATCCTTTCAGCCTTTTCTGTCACTCTTTTCTATCATTTTTTCCTTCCCCTATTTTCTCTCTCGTACTCTCCTCCTTCCACAGTCTCTTTAACATCTCTCCTTAGTCATGTCTAAGTCTTCTTCCTACAATCTCTCTAATACTTTACTTCCTTCCTCGCCTAATTAATAAATCTACCTTTGACTTTGTTATATTCTCTCACATAATGCTTCAGATTGTCCCTCCCTCTACCACAACATACACAACTTCTTCTACTTTCTTCTAGCCAATACTTATTGTCTCATCTAAATTTTCGCACCTTAAGTTTATCAAGGCCCTCATTTCATCTCCTCTACTCCATTCCTTCAGATTTCTTGTTTAAGGTATGCTGGGATTCCGCAGTCTACTTATTATTTTGTGTACAACTTATTTCTTTGTGTGTGTGTGTGTGTGTGTGTGCGTATTTCTCATTATATCTGGCTCTCATAATTCTGCTATCTTTCTACTGTCTTTGTGCCTCTTTTTCTCTATTAATTAATCCTTCTTTGAAACCATCCTCTCCCATTTTTACTTCCTTCTCCTTTATCTCCTACCCATTTCTATTGTAATATCTTTCCCTCTCCTTGCCGTATGTATCGTTCCATAACGCTTTTTCTCTTTCTATCATATCCTCACTAGGTTCCTTATTTTCTTTTCCCTAATCTTTTCCTCCTTATATCTCCTTAATACCCAACCTTACCCTTAACTTATCCATAGCCAGTTCCCTCATTATTATATACCTTGTGCTAAAGTCTAGGTTAAAAATCCATCTAATATAATTCATCACTACCTTTTCTAGTTCCTCCATTTCCTCCCATCCCCATATCTCAACCACGTAAGCCATTTTATTCTGTACCAAGTATCTAAATAATATTCATCTCCTCTTAAAATCATTTCTGCACATTCTTTCTCCTAACCCCCACTTTTCTTGCCACCATTTATCCTTTTCTACATAACTTCTTAATCTGGTGCTTATGATTCTCTCCTATTTATGACAAAACCTAAATATTAAAAATTCTGCATCTCCTTTATTTCTTTCTTATCCCATTTTCAAATTTCTGTCCTTTCTCTAGCTTTTCGATTACATACCAACACCTTTGTTTTTTTCGCACACAGTTCTAAACATCTCTCTGCTAAAAATCTTTTGAGTGTATCCATCATATCTTATATGATGGAGTTATCCTATTTTTCAATATTAATACTACATCGTCCGCATATGTTAAATTCCGTATCCTATCCCCTCCTAATTCCACACTGCCTATATTCCCCTTCCTTGATTCTGGATGTAAATCCACAATATGTAAATTGAATAAGAGTAGACTCATTATACACTCCTACCTCACGCCTTTCTTTGTTGAAAAACTTCTTGTGTTTCCTGACCTTACTCTCACTGTTACATTTGTTTCTTCATATATCTTCTCAATTCTTTTTATTAACTCCTTACTTATCTCCTTTCTCCTCATAATTTCCCATAACTTTCTCATAACTATTTCTGTCTACCTTGTCAAAGGCTGCCTTTAAGTCCGCAAAAGTCATGTAAATTTTCCCAATTCCTCCGTCTCCTCTTCTTTCCCTTTGTATAATGCGGATCAGCACAAAAATGTTCCTCATTGTCGATCTTCCTCTTCTAAAATCTATTTGTATCTCTGGAATTATTCCTTTTCCTTCTGCTTCCCTCTCTAGTCTATTCCTCAATATTTTCGCATAAATCTTGTACATAGTAGCGATATTTCTCTATAGTTCTTGACTTTTTCCTTATCTCCTTTTTTATATAGAAGCATCTATGCCTCTCTTCTAATCCCTGGGTATTCTGCCTTGCCTCCATACCATCTTCAGTAGAGATATTATTTTTTTCTTTAAGCCTTCTCCATGCCTACATCGGTATACTATCTATCCCTGCTGCTTTTTTCTTTTTCATTTTTCCTATTACCTTATTTATCTCCTCTTCCTCTAGTTTCTCTTCCTTCAACTCTTTTTTCTCTCTGACATCCTTCTTATCTGTATTTTTCTCTTCTACACCGTCCAGTAAACTTATGAAGTAGCTTCTTCATTCTTCCTTATTGCTGTTATTTATTCATGTCCTCTTTCCTCTTTTTATTTATAAATTTCTATATGTCCGCCTCTCTTTTTAAATTTCTAAATTCCTCTTTTTTTTCTCTCTTTTTTCCTTTTGTTTCTTCCCTAATAGTTACTTATATTTGTTTCTTTCTTCGATATATTTTCTCCTTTCTATTTTTCTTTTTCACCAGCTCCAGTAAACCTCTTTCAGCTTTCTTTTCCCTCACGTGCATCTTCTGTCCCAGTCTTTGTATCCTAGATCTCTTTTTTCCTCCTTATCTTCTTCTTTATCAGCGCCCCATATACTATCATACATCTCTTCCCATTTTCTTTTTATACCATCCTTCTCGTGCGTCTCCTTATCATCACTTTGCTCTCTGTATATCCTTATTGCTTTCTTGTCCAGATTATAACTTCCTCTATCCTTTTTTCTTCCTGTTCTTCTTCTTCTGCTTCCCCTTCTTCTCCTTCCTTAATCCTTAAGCAAATCGACATGTGATTTGAGTCCACTCTTGCCTTTCTTTTAAATTCTATATTAGGTGTTGGAATTAATTCGTAGCGTTTTTTAATGAAAGAATGTTATTTATTTCACATGAGCATTAAAAAATACATTAATGAAAGTACTTCCCATCACTTGTAAAACGCTACGAATTAATTCCAACACCTAATAGTTTTTTCCGTTACATTCTCGTTGATTCATGATCTATTATTGAACTACATCTCGCACCTACGTATATTCTTCCTCCCAATCGCCTTCTGTCCTCCCGTTTAAAATTTGTAGCTCTTTATCCATAACCCATTTTACAAAACTTCTTGCTTCGTTACCTATCGACTTATCCTTACTATATCTCTCTTTGTTCTCCCCTTCCATCTCCATACCTCCTAGCTCACCTATCCTTATATTGAAATCTCCCCCTATTATTAGATTTTCCTCCCCTCCTTCCTCTATACATTCCTCTAATTTATCTTTTATGTTCTTAGCTCCTTGCCTCCTTACATCGATGTAATCTTTATTTTTTCTTTGTTTATTATAAATTCGGAGCTTACAATACCCTTCCCTTCTTTTTGAATAAACTTTACTTTCGGTTCACTCCAATTTTTTTCTTTTTCGAATTATAAAACCATCTTTAGCTCTCCCTCTCCTACTTCCTTTCCTTGCAAAGTTACGTAACATATGTGAGACTTAGGTAATCTCCCTTTTAGACAATCCCACCCTTTTTCCTCCATCCACATCTCGCACAAATTCATGAAATCAAAACTTTTTAAATTCTAAATCTCTAAAAATCCCTATCCATATTCCCTGCGCAATTCCAAAATAGCAATATCTTTGTCTTTCCTTTTTGTCTTTTTCTTTTTGTCCCCTTCTCCTCCTGTTTCTTTCCCTTTCTCATTGCCTTCATTTTATCTTTATATCTCTATTTCTATACCTCCCTTTATTCTTTTTCTGTCTCTCCCGACTGTCCTTCTTGGCTTAGCTGAAATTCTTTTCTTCTTTATTCCCCAATTATATTCTCGTTTTCCTCCCTCTTTTTGCTCCTTTCTTTTTCCTCCTTTTCTAACTCTATCCATCCTTTCCATACTCTATTGATTCTTACTCTTCCTACTTTCACTTCTTTCTCCTTGCCTCTTTGTTCCTTCGCCCACTTGTTTATTTTTTTCTTGTAATTTTCTTTCCTCCCAGCTCAAATCATTCTCTATGAAGACCTTATCTCCCTTAAGTTTATATTTATTACAATTATATAAAATTATATATTTTTATATAATTTTATACAATTATACATAAAACATTTTTTCCCGGAATCTTAATAAAAATATACTCGTTCGACGCGTTTTCATTCAAAACGAAAGAATTTGGCAGAAAAACGCGGCGGTTGGCCTCTTGAATTCTTACTATCTTATAATTTATTTAAAAGTAAACATTTAAAAATATAGCAAAACTAAAATAATTCCAACAATTTGCAGTATAAAACATGTAGTTCATTATTAAAAATAGCATAGTTACACATCTTTATGTACACATCTCTTGTACACAATGAACCACTTTCCGTTTTTTGAAATAATTGAAATTGTGGCTGAATTTAAAAAATAACTTAAAGGGACACTGAAGCCGTATTACCGACTAAATCATATAATTTTTGTATAACAAATATTTTTTTTCTTTTTCACAGATTCAAAAATTCTTTTCCAGGATTAAAGTATACGCATTAATACGTATTCGTGAAGTGGAGTTTATATCAAGAACAACCAAAAATTTTGAAATTGATATATTTTTTACCATTTCTTAACATGGCGTCTCAAGCTATCAAGCGTGACAATATTTACTTGATACGAAAGTTTTGCCTGTACTTACAAAATAGTAATTCACAAACACGTAGTTTGCATAAACAAATAACGTCGAGTTCTTAGAATTAGACTTAAACGGTTTATTACGATAAATTTATTATACGAAAATTGACACGAACGTGCGACTGTGATGCGTGTATCATAAGTGCGTGAGATATTGATGTGGTAGTGTATAAAGACATGTCATTGCGGTAGAAAAACAGCGACCTTTGGTAACTTCGTTGGAGTTAGAGCTTCACTTTAGGATTCCCTTAAGAGTTATTGTTAGTATGTAGCCAATTAAATTTATAAACTGTATGTCAAAATTCAGATCTTCAACTCAATAATTGAGAGAGATATAAGCTCTTGAAATTTACATAGTTCATTGTTGGACCACTTACCTTACATGAAATTAATGATTGGAATAATTGACACTAAGGCTTTTTATTAATATTTTTTAAAATAATTCTGTCAAGGTTTTTTTGTTACAAGAAATAAAAGAAAAAAATCTTACAAAATCGATTTAATTTCTATGATATTAATAACTTATTTAATTTTTGTGCAAAATGTTAATATAATTTTATTGCTTACTCTCTAAAGAATGCGGTCAAATGGGTATGGGGCATGTTCCTTTAATTATAGCAGTGAAATTAAAAATTAAAATAGATACTAAATAAAAAATCTCGTTGAGCTGAATATAAATATATATTTTTATTTTGCACGAACTTTTCGTTCCAAAGTTGGCAAGCCAGAATTGAAAGAACATCTTGGCTGCACTCTTTCTTGGAGTAAAATTTCACTCCAAAATAATGTAAATACTGCCACTATTGAAAAAGAGTGAAAATATTTGCACTCTTAAGTAAGAATGATTTCAAATAGATTTTCATTCTTTTTTTGGAGCTAGATTTGCTCTTTTAGTGTGAGATTCACTCCAAAGGAAAAAAGTTTCTCCGTTTTTAAAGTGAATCTTATTCCAAACCCTCGCTCCAAAAAAGAATGAAAATCTGCTATTCTTATTCAAGAATGCAATTTTTATTAATTTTCAATAGTGACAATATTCTTACTACTTTTTTGGAGTGAGATTTCGCTTCAAGAAATTTAAAGAGTATATTCTATGAAAATCACATTTTTTTACAGCTTAATTATACAGGGTGTCCCATAATTCATCCGATAGAGCTCGTGGATAGGTAAAGCGGACTAAACTTTGGAAAGTCTTCTACCATTTTACAATTTTCGCAATAATTAACGAAGTATTAATCTCTGAAGATTACTGAATACACGCGTATTTCGCCCGGCCTACTATCAAGCATACGCCCATTGCTAGCTCGACCGGCTCGACGCGCGGGCCGCGGAGTATGGGGATGGCAATAGGCATACATTTGATAGTAGAACGCGCATATTCGATGATATTTAGAGATTAATATCTCGTTAATTATTGCGAAAATTGTAAAATGATAGAGGATTTTCCATCTCAGTTTAGTCCGCTCTACCTGTCCATGAGTTCTGTCGGATGAATTATGGATCATCCTGTATATCTTCAATATAAATATTTGGAATCATTGGAACAATGTTTGCAATAATTTGTGCAAAATTATCTAGAAAATTACCTAAAGAAAGAGATGGCTTTATTGTATTTTAGATTATTAGATTATTAGAATATATATTATTTCTATCCTTTTATTAAATAAAAGAAGTATTATCTTTCCGAATTATTTACATTAATATGTAGCGAGTTTATTTGGTATAATATTTTTGCAAAACGTCTCTTTTTTAAATATTTACTCTAAATTCTTCGGTTTATAAAAGGCTTATTCGTTTCATTTGTATTTTTTATATTTGAATTTTCATTTCCTCTGTTACAATGATTGATTATACATCTATCTTATTTACTGTATTTTTTATTTCGTTATTTCAATATCATATAGAAAGTACATAGTTCTAAAAAGTTTCAAGTTAAAATAATAAACTGTTATTAGATTAGTGCTATCCAAGATTTATAATTCTGAGCATTGATTTTTTATGTGTCAGTTTTTACGTTTATTACTTTCTTTTTCAATTTATTATACATTAAAAAAAGGAAGATATTAAAGTATTTTCATATTTATGTTCTAAATCTAAAGAATTAAATTCTTTTTTATATCTATATATTAAATAAAGATTTTTTTAAAATTTAGGGGTCTATTCTCTAATTCTTAACTGTAATGTCACAGTCTTTGTTCAGCTTTTTTACCATGTACGAAACCTGCGCAGCGACACTAATGCTACAGTTACAGTCGTTATTAAGAGTTATAGAATAGAATTCTAATAGTAATATAATAGTATAATATAATATATCATCAATATTAATGAAGCGTCAGGACAAATATATTCCAGTAAACAATAAGTCGTCTTAAAGTACGCCTTAAAATTTCCCTTGGACGTCCGACATTTTTTACTAAAAGACGTCTTTAAGGCGTCTTTAAGACGTCTTATGGCTGTCTTTTAATAACCTTATTACACGTCAGACATTATATAAGACATGTGTTGGACATTTTGATGGCTGTCAGATAATCCCTGTAATGTCTATAAGACATCTTTAAGACATCTTGTAATGCCATTCTTCAGACTAATGTCTTTCAGACTAATTTTGGACATAACGATTTTTATAGGTTATATTGGCCGAGTTTCGATATACACTGACAGCACTGAAAATCTATAATATATACGTAACGTAAACTATAAATTTTCGAAAATCTACAGTTCACGTCACGAATACTACATAATAGATTTTCAGTGCTGACAATGTATACCAGAACATGGCCATTGTTCATTCAACATTTATAAGATATTGCAATGTACACATATACAGGGTGTCTCTTAAGATGGGTCGGGACTACATTGGGGCGAAGAATGGATCAAAGGGAACAAAAAATTCTTATACCATTTTGAAATACTTGCTGTATTTTTCGAATTAGAAAAGAAAATGTTTAAGCCAATATGCGGTTAAGCCGCGCGAATTCATAGGACGGCCCACATTCGAGCGGCGACGAAGCGCTCTTTCCCCCTTCTTGCGCACCGCCGTCATCGCCACTCGAGTGTGGACCGTCCTACGAATTCGCGCGGCGCGGCTTAATCGCATATTGGCTTAGACGTTTCCTTTTTTAATTCGAAAACTACAACAAGTATCTCAAAATGGCATAAGAATTTTTTATTCCCTTTGATCCATTCTCCATCCCCAATGTAGCCTCGACTCATCTTAAGAGACACCCTGAAGATTTAAATGATTCGGCGTTCTGCCGGAATTGTCAGAAGCAGAAGGTAATTGAAAGAATCCAATAAGCAACCTAGTAAACACGCATGTCTTACAGACATTCCGAAAGACGACTTAAAAGACGTCTGTAAGACTTTTTTGAAAAGACGACTTTAAGCTGACTTTCAGTCAAGTTTTAAAGACAATCTTTTTAAAGGTGCCTTTCAGGCGACGTTTGTAAAAGAGACGTTTGTAAGACTTTTTCAAAAAATGTCTTTACGACTTTTAGTCAAGTTTTAAAGACAACTTTTTTTATATAACAGATAACGTTCAGACATCCGTTTAAATCATCTTTCAGATCATCATTTTAAGACATATTTGAGAACAAAAGATAAGACATTTTTATAAAATAATTCATAAAGTCGAACTGGCGATATGACGCATTTATAACATATCGCACGTAAAATACGTGCTTTCAGTAATGTTGGTGTCATGCTTTAGTTGCTTATTGGATTCTTTCGATTACTTTCTGCTTCCGGTAATTTCGACGGAACGCCGAACCGTCTACTCGTAAATCATTTATGTGTACATTTAGTGCTTTAGTTGCTTATTGGATTCTTTCGATTATTTTCTGCTTCCGGCAATTTCAGCGGAACGCCGAACCGTCTAAATTGTATATGTGTACATTGCAATATCTTATAAATGTTGAATAAATAAATGTTGAATTGTATAATAACCATGTTCTGATATACATTGTCAGCATTGAAAATGTATAGTATTCGTAACGTGAACTGTAGATTTTCGAAAATCTATAGTTTACGTTACGTATATATTATAGATTTTCAGTGCTGTCAGTATATATCGAAACTCAGCCAATATAACTTATAAAAATCGTTATGTCCAAAAGTAGTCTGAAAGACGTCTGAAGAATGGCATTATAGGATGTCTCAAAGATGTTTTATAGATATTACAGGGACTGTCTGAAAGGCAACCATCAAAATGTTTAAAATATGTCTTATATGACGTCTGACAGACGTGTAATAAGACTACTAAAAGACAGACATAAGACATCTTAAAGACGTCTTTTAGTAAAAAATATCGGACGTCCGAGGGAATTTTAAGTCGTCTTCAAGGCATTCTTTAAGAAGACTTATTGTTTACTGGGAACTAAAGCACAACATCAACAATACTGAAAGCATCACGTATTTTACGTGCGATATATTATAAATGCGTCATATCGCCAGTTCGACTTTACGAATTATTTTATAAAAATGTCTTATCTTTTGTTCCCAAATATGTCTTAAAATGATGATCTAAAAGATGATTTAAATGGATGTCTAAACGACATCTTACATAAAAAAGATTGATACTAAAACTTGATTAAAAATTATCCTAAAGACATTTTTTGAAAAAGTTACAGACGTCTCTTTTAAGTCATTTTTCGGAATATCTGCAAGACATGCGTGTTTACTGGGATGTATGTACGCAGATTATCAGACAGATCATTTAAAAGACTTGCTTTTAACAAAAAGCTGAACTAAAGCAAATTATTCATATTTACAGTCGCTCTGCTATCTTTGAATTAGCTTTACAGAATTGTAAAAATCTTATGTATGATTAAAAAGACATGTTAAGTAATAGTGTCAGTTTTATGCTAAGAATGAAAAAGCATTAAAATTACATTTAATATTATTTAAATGATTCAAATTATTAGCTTAAGATCAAAGGTATTTATTAAAAGCATATATTCCCTATGTATTGTGTAAGCAAATTTATTCTAAGAAATTCTTTGTTTAATATTGTTTAATATTATTTACTATACCTGCACCAATCTGGTACGTACAACTTCTAAGTAATCACGACAATTACTAAGTAATAGCGTTTATACGGCTCGATTCACATCAAAATTATAATATCGATGTTATAACTACTGACGTTAAATATATAAACGCTATTTTACAAAGTTACATCAATGTAATATCTTCGTCGTAAAATAACGTTTACACGGCGTCTAATGTCAATAATTATAACATTCAATGATATAATAATATCATGACGTTAAGTTATAAAACTTCGGTCTAAATCGGGTAGTGTAAATGTATAAGTTAATGTTTAGTTAGTATAAAAATTCTGTAGGTCATATATGTTAAACGAAACCACGGTACTATGCGGACTACACAAAAGAATAATACTATATATTGATGAAACTATTAGCTTTACTAGTAGATTTAAAGGGATTCTAAAGTCGTCTGTATTATGACTAAACTATATAATTTTTATATAACAATTACTTTTTTTCTCTCTTACTGATTTGAAAATCCTTTTCTAGGATTAAAGTATACGTATTAATATGTGTGAAGTCTATGCTGAGGACGACAAAACATTTCGAAATTAGGATCTTCTTTACCATTTCTTAATCCAATATAACGCTCTAGAGCTGTTACATCGTAGCAATATTTATTTCATATAAAAGTCGTGCAATGTATTTACGAAATAGTAGTCCATAGATTAGTAGTTTGCATGAAGAAATAGCGTGGAGTTTTAAAAATTGGACTTAGACTTATTCTTGTTCCGACAGCATGCTGACAGTTGCTTGCAGGTTTGCAAGCAACAAATTTGTAATTTGCATATTTCGAGAGCAACAAATTCAGATGACATTTCAGTATCAATTTTAAGCGAGCAACAAGTTTTTTACTTCGTACTTTATTCTTGTTCGGCTAGCACGCTGTGGTTTTTGTTGTTATTATGTCTACAAACTTATTTTGTAGATAATGGATTCAAATCTAGGATATTTCGACAGCAATAAATTAGCAACAAATTTCTACGTTATTTTTACGTAGATCCGCTTTGTTATATGTATATCTTTTCGCTAATTTAATCTTCCTTTAGCGGAATATCATTTAAAAAAAACCGACATAGCAACAAATTCTTTTTTTTGATAATTTTTTAGCAACAAATGAGCAATAAATAAAAATATTAGTTAGAATTGAAATAATTATGCAGAATAGGATTCTTTCTGAATTTTGACATTTTTCAGTTGCAATGTTGATATTAATCTTTGTTATGATTCAAATAGTGATAATAAGTTAGATCGATAATACAAAATACAATATATATAGTCTACCTTTTTTTTTAAATTATTTATTCTACCTTACCTCTTTATATAGGGGCACTTTTCATGTAAAGTAATTCCCACCCCACTTTCCTCCCCCTCCCCCCACTTGGGGGCGCACGAATAGAAGCGACTTCGAGTGGAAGTCGTGCACCTCTAAGCAGGGGAGGGGGGGAAGGTGGAGTAAAAGTTCCTTCGCGTGGAAAGTCGTGCGTCCCTATGTGACATTATGTATTGGGAGTACAAATTAGTTCGGTCCGTTTTTTTGTGTTCAAAAATGCATTTATTTCAAAACAAAATGAATGAACAGATTAATTAAAGTATTGTCCATCGCTGGCTACTACTTTTTCTCATCTCTCAGGCAATTTTCGAATTCCATCTCGAAAAAATGACTCGTCTTGGGAGGCGATCTAATTTTAAAGCCAATTTTCGATTTCTGCGAAAGAAGTGAACCGGTGACTTGCCAAACAAATCGTGCTGCATCCTTCGGAACAACTAGTAATCAGAAGGAGCAATGTCCGGAGAATACGGCGGTAAAACATCCCATTTGAGTGTTTCCAAATATTTTTTTACGACTTTTGCGACATGAGGCCGAGCGTTGTCATGAAGAAAAATAACTTTATCATGTCTTTGCTCGTATTCCGGCCGTTTTTCTCGCAATGCACGGCTCAAACGAATCAATTGTAGCCGATACCGATCGCCCGTAATGGAATCGCCAGGTTTCAGCAGCTGATAATAAACAATATTTTGGTCCCACCAGATACAGAGCATGATCTTCGAACCATGAATGCTCTTTGGTGTTGATGTTGAGGTCGATGGCAACGATTGACTGAGCTTAGCGTGGTATTTTTTCTTCTTGGGGTTGTCGTAGAATATCCACTTCTCATCTCCAGTCACAATCCGATGCAAAAAACCTTTTCTTTGTTGTCTTTGAATCAGCTGTTCGCAAGTGAAAAATCGCCTTTCAACGTCTCTCGGTTTCAGTTCATAAGGCACCCAATTTCCTTGTTTTTCAATTATTCCCATGGCTCTCAATCGTGCAGAAATGGCTTGTTGAGTTACTCCCAATGATTCTGCAAGTTCCTCTTGCGTTTGACTCTGATCTTCTTCGAGTAATGCCTCTAATTCTTTGTCTTCGAATTTTTTTGGCTGTCCAGAGCGAGGCTTGTCTTCAACGCTGAAATCTTCATCCTTGAAACGTCGAAATCATTCTCTACATGATTTATCAGTTGGAGCAGTGTCACCATAAACTTCGACAAGCATTCGATGAGCTTCAGCTACACTTTTCTTCCAATTAAAGCAAAAAATTAGAACCTCCCGCAAATGCTGCTTGGTTAACACAAAATTCGACATTTTAAACACAGTAAAAATCAAGATTTTTGTATGAAACTGAAAGCGATATAAACTGAATATTATTAGCAGATGTCTAATCTCTCTGAAAACGCCAAAATTAGCTGTCACTATGAACCATTCACAACAGCCGGAGCCATCTTTTGGAAAACCGACCGAATTTGTACTCCCAATATATGTAACGCTTTCAAAGAAAATTTTTTTTTATTTTTCAACTTCTCTAACTTATTATCACTATTTAAGTTATAACAAAGATTATTATCAACATTGCAGCTGAAAAATGTTGAAATTCGTCCTATTCTGTATAATTACCATAATTGATTTCTCTCATTTTGTTCCGCTAACTTATAGGATGTAATTTAACATATTATTATTATAATTATTATTATTAACTTTATTGAGTGCACTGTTAATAAAATACATTAGATAGACAGTATTATTTGGTATTACATAATAGTTACACTACAATAAACTGGGCGATAGTTGAGCAGCTGATTTGAAGCCGTACTTGTATATTAGAATAAATGAATTATAAAAAAAAATTCAAAACAATTAATATTACAATTACATAAATACGCAATTACTGTAAGAACACTAAAGTAGAAAGAAATGTTATAACATAACATACACTACTCATAAAGAATAACAAGAAGAATTGTACAGAATAGTTGATCCGACATCAAAATTTGGACGCAATGTATTGAGTAATTTCAGAACGAAATACAGGAAGCCGCGGTAGAGAGCGTAAAGCAGATGGTATATTATTATAAAATTTCACTGTAGTGTAAGAGAAGGCGCTCTGAAATTTAGATTTGTGATGAGTAGGACATGAAAGTTGGTATTGCTGAAGAGCATCAGAGCACCTGAATGAGAGTCAAGGTTAAAACGGATTAGCTCACAAAGATATCTAGGAATATTGGTGCGAAGAACATTATAAATCAAGCAACATAAATGAACTGTGAAACGTTGGAAAATATTCAGCCAACCAGAGCACTGAAAGCAAGGAGTAATATGATTGTACTTTCTACCATAGAAAAAACGAAGACAAGAATTTCGGATTAATTGTATTCTATGAAGATGATGTTATTTGAGACAAAGAATATATACAGTGTCGGATAATTAAACAGAGCTATTACTAGAGATTGTAACTTGTAGTTTCTGAGAGACCGACATAATGTGGCGAAAAGTATATTGTAGTTTAAGACGAGAATATGCAAGCCTGCATATAGCAACAACATGGTGTTCAAATGACCATGATGAGTCAATGTGCAAGCTTAGAATTTTGTTAGTCTAGGGATCAATGAAACATTTTGAATAGAGATATCGAAAACAGGAAGTTGAGAGAGTAAGGTAGGAGAACAAGCAATTAAAAGTGAAGATTTGGAGGGATTTAAATGCAGTCCATTCAATGTCGATCATTCAACGATCAAAGGTCATCATTTAGTGAGCGTGCAACAGAGAAAGCTTCAGAGGATTTGAAAGATATGAATAGCAGTACATCGTCAGCATACATGTAAGGTCTAGAGGAGATAACTATGGAAGGTAAATCAGCAACGAACAGATTAAATAATAAAGGATCAAGAATGGAACCTTGAGGTACACCAGAGGAGACTCCGATATTAGGGAGAAACTAGGAGAAAGATTATAAATGAAAACTTGCTGAGAATGATTAGAAAGAAAGAAATGTAAAAGTGATAAAGAGGAATCACATAGGTTATCATGATGCAACTTGGCAGCCAATAGCTCATAATTAATCGAAAGCTTTAGAAAAATCTAAAGCTACAAGAGCCGACAAAGAACTATTATCGAAAAATCGAAGAACAGAATCTGACAGAAGAAGAGAGGTAATGGTACTGTGATTTTTACGGAAGCCAGATTGACATTTAGGAATTATATCATTCACATGAAAGAAATGGTTCATTTATATAAAAATAATGCCTTTCAGAATTTTTGAGAGAAAAGGAGAAAGAACATCCTCTGAGAATAACATCCTCTGAGATGACGTTTTAAGTATATTTTAACGGATAAGAATCGTTGACGATGTATGTGAGTAGTAATTTTCATTGTTTTAAAATTTTTAATTAAAGGACCTTGACAGCCATGGTTTTTGTACAGATAATTAAAGAATACTTATTTAAGATTTGATTGATTTGATGTATTAAAATATTATAAATTTTACATATTCGGTTTTAGCGATTTTTAATTTATAATCTCAAAATACGGAACTATCTAATACAATTTCAATACGGAACTATCTAATTCTACGTGAGTTTATGTATGTATGTAGTCCTTTTAAACTGCGTATCGAAATGATTTTTTGATCTTGGAACTCAAATTCCACTGAACTACTGCAGTAATATCATAAGATAAATTAACTAGCAATTTAACAAAATGCTCATAAGCATTTTACAATTAGAACAATCTTAACACTGTCGAATAACATTAAAATCTATAAATAAATAATGTATTGCGGAAAAAATATTATCTTGACAGGGAGGATTTCCAACCCATCAGGTCTCGAATCCGGATCTCCAGCATTTCGTACATGCATTCTAAGCCTTTAGATTACCAATTAGTAATACTCTTCGCAATAACTGTCATATGTACAACGTCTTATTTCGGGCGATGTAAATAAACAATATTAAACTAAGAATCTTATAGGATCATATACATGTGAATATACAATCAATAAGAGATCAATGCCTTTAACAGTCGAGTTGAGTCTTAAGTACTTGTATAATTTTATGTGAATTTATATACCACGCATGTAATCCTTTTAAATTTCGTTTTAAATTTCCTTTTAAATTTTCCGAATTGAATTTTCGGTCTTGAAACGTAAAGGCTAAAGCCTTTTCTAGAAGGAGATCAGAAATAAATTGAATCTCGATTAAGGGGAGTGATCAAATTATCGGGATTTTGCAGATCGATATAAATCTCCGAATTTACTAAATGAAATAAAAAATTCTTTTACTGAATTAAAATAGACGTAAAATTTGGGAGTGCTGCAATAGATTTTATACTATTGGGAGTACAAATTAGTTCGGTTAATTTTCCAAAAGCTGGCTCCGGCTGTTGTGAATGGTTCACAGTGACAACTGATTTTGGCGTTTTCAGAGAGGTTAGACATCTGCTAATAATATTCAGTTTATATCGCATTGAGTTTCATACAAAAACCTTGATTTTTACTGTGTTTAAAATGTCGAATTTTGTGTTAACCAAGCAGCATTTGCGGGAGGTTCTAATTTTTTGCTTTAATTGGACGAAAAGTGTAGCTGAAGCTCATCGAATGCTTGTCGAAGTTTATGGTGACACTGCTCCAACTGATAAATCATGTAGAGAATGATTTCGACGTTTCAAGGATGGAGATTTCAAGAAGACAAGCCTCGCTTTGGACAGCCAAAAAAATTCGAAGACAAAGAATTAAATTAGAGGCATTACTCGAAGAAGAGTCAAACGCAAGAGGAACTTGCAGAATCACTGGGAGTAACTCAACAAGTTTCTGCACGATTGAGTCATATTATGGGGAATGATTCAAAAACAAGGAAATTGGGCGCCTTAT
>NW_011627001.1:4643-27172 GCF_000204515.1 Acromyrmex echinatior | reverse complement strand
CAAAGACCCGATTTTGAATTGCGCACTTCTTTGTATGTAAAAAAAAAATCTTGAAAATGAGGTCGATTTTGGCCGTAAAAGGTGTTATACCCCCTTAATTTAACGTCTAGAAAATTAATGCACCAGCAAGACATACGCGACGCTAGCGGCCTCTTTTGACGGCATTTATTTTATAAACCATGATTTTTCAAAAACAAAAAATATGTTTAGTGTCTTTAATATGTAAATAAAAAAGCCCAAAGACCCGATTTTGAATTGCGCACTTCTTTGTATGTAAAAAAAAAATCTTGAAAATGAGGTCGATTTTGGCCGTAAAAGGTGTTATACCCCCTTAATTTAACGTCTAGAAAATTAATGCCGTTTTCATCGTCAAAGTCAACAGTAAATCTAAGCCTTTCATGATATGAGTTAAATAATTCCAGAACTCCTTTAACCTTTTCTTTATGCTAACACAATATCATCCACATAACGAAAATAAAAAGATGAGATAATATTATTCGCAGTAATAATTTCTTGTTCTAAATCTTGTAAAACTATGTTCGCTAATATAAGGAATAAAGGAAAGCCCATTGGTATGCCAAAAATCTGTTTAAATATTTTTTTATCAAATTTAAAAAATGTAGAGTTAATTATAATCATAACTGCATTAATAAACTTATGTAAAGGAATCGAAGTCTTATTTTCAATCAAATTCCATCTACGTTCAATGCTTTTTAATACTAAATCTGTCGGAATGTTCGTGTACATGGAGACCAAATGATATAATACTAAAATTTTTATCGATTACCCTTCCATTGAGTTTATTTACTAAATCAAAACTATTTTTTACGTAACTAAAATTATTTTTATTACAATTGTCTATAATTTCTTTTAAGAAGGTCGCCAGTGGATAAAAAGCACTGTTAATGCAGTTAACTATCAATTTTAGAGGATGACCTTCCTTATGAATTTTTGGCAGTCCATAAGAACTCGGAAGTTCGCCATCAGATACAATATATAATTTTTTGTATACGTTTAGATCAATCCCTTGTTTTTCCAATTTTTTAGTAAGTTACTAATTTCCAATGTTATTTTATTAGTGGGGTCTTTATTTATTAATTTATATGTAGTCTGATCATTGAGAATCTTGTACATTTTCTCCCTGTAACTTTCCCGATTCATAATTACGGTGATATTACCTTTATCCGCTCTTGTGATTAGAATATCAGGATTCTTTGAGATAAATTGCTTAACTTCCCTTACACCTTCATATATAATTTTGTTCTCGGCCGAATCAATGTCACAATTATTAATTAATTTAAGAATTTGGAATGTTTCGTTCCTGACAATTTTTACTTACTTCATCGTCAACTTTGACGACAGACACGTTGAATAGATTGTGTTCAACGTGTTTGATGAACTCACGTATAATTCTTTCTTTGATGACATTATTAGGCAAATTAAATTGCTGACCTAATTGCAATACAACTTTGGCTTTTTCTGAAATTTCAATATTACAAAGATTTATAAGCCATTGTTCGTTAATATTTACTATGTTAAAATTTGTATTAAAATTGTCAGGATCAATATTAATATTATAAAATGATTGTACTTTATTAGACTTCGTATTTTTAGTTGATATTTTTTTTAATATCAAAGGTGCACAAAAAGTATCGTTATCCATCTCAGAGTCCGCAATTTGTATTATATTATAATTAATGTTCTTAATTTTCGATCTTTCTCTGGAAATCTGTTTAGCACGCAAGTTGATGATTTTTTTATTGATTCTGTTCTGTTCCCTTCGCCACATTATGTCAAAATTAATTTCTTTCTTCGAAAGAAAGAATGAGCTATGTTATTCGGTAAAATTTTTTCTATTTGTCTACATCTCATGCTAAACATTTCGAATTTTATTTGCTCATGATATTTATAAGCGTCTTGTAATTCTACCCGCAAATATTTAAAAATAAAATTGTATTTAAGTCTGTCAATTCTTTCTTTCGAAGAATGAATCGTCTTATGTTGGCCAAACTAAAAGGAAATTAAAAAATTGTATAAAAGAACAAAGGCTGACATAAAAAAACCCACTTCCGAGATCAGTGGTTTCACGTCACCGGTTGAATGAGATGCATGAATTGGATTGCATAACATAAGAATTTTAGATACAGAACAATCATTAATGAAAAGAAGAATTTCTGAAATGATGCATATAAAAGGCCAAATAAGTGGTATCAAGTAAAGTGACACGGAAGGTTTGTTTGATGTTTATTTTCCTCTTCTAAAGAAAGATCTCTCTCTCATTTAATAAATAATTCTAGAACTTTCCAAACTGTTGACTCATATATATTGTGACGTGACGTTTTCCGTCCGTCACAAGGGCCGCATGGCCTGACCGAACAGTGCATTATAGTGTCCTGAGTCCTCTCACATTTTGGGGGCGGATGCACCTGCGCTTTTTCCCTGCGACGACGTTTGCGTACCTTATGCATTCCGCGCTGTCGTTTTCGTTTTCCCGTTTCTGTGTATTCTCGTACCGAGGGTTACAGAGGCCGGCGACTCCCGCAACCTTGGCAGAGTGACGCCATCTCACTGGAGAGAAGAGGAGGAAGAACGACCAGGATTGGGAGTCAAGAGACGACCGCTGCTGACAGACCCGCCGGGGGCGCACGACACCTGACCCCGGGCTGCACGCAGGTGATATCCTTCCTTCATTGTTACGTTCTTTTGGTTATCGCAAGGCATTTCTTATCGCACCCTCTTCCAGGCGCAAAGCGGATCGAGAGTTGGTACGGCATGACGAGGAAGGCCACTCTACGCCTCAAGGACGGCGAGAGCTTCGGATAGGCACCTCGAGGCCACGAGGCGGCCTGAAAAAGACTCCCGCGATCTCTCGAATTTCGCGCGCCAGGGCATGACGCGGTTCCCGTGATTAGCGGAACCGCGGAGCCACGCGCCAATCAGACGCGATAAGGCCCCTCGCGGGGATAACGAGCCCTGCGTGCGCCCGGAAGGATTAGAGCCCGGCATTTGAGCTGTAGCCCGCTTGGCGAGGGCACGCGAGAGGACGTAGGATGTCAACGAATCGAGAACCTTTCAAGGTTCGACTAGGACGAGCATCTGCGACGGAGTCACGGTGAGACAAGCGTCACCCCTGTAAAGTCGCCGGTTTCCGTGTCCGGGAGATGTAGCTTTATCGGATTTCTATCGGGCGTATAATAGAGAGTGCACGTGGCATTACCACGCATCAAAGTTTCGCGGGATTCGAGTACGCGTGTCGCCTCCCGAAACGGCCCTTATCGTCGGGATAATTTTAAGGCGTCCGCCAAGGCCACAGCCTCGTCATTCGTTGTTTCTTTTTATCGCGGATTATATGTTGCGTCGAAGTTCCGTAATATTGTCGCGTATCGTGTCATCTCGAGCGTCTGTAGCATAAGATTTGCATGTTTATTCGGTCCTCTGTGTCATAGCTATTAACGACAATCTATAATAGCAATTGATAATTGTGCGTATTCTGTCGTATCGAGATTGCGTAGTGTCGAGTTTGCACGTATTCGATCTTTCTCTGAATCTCAGCTGAGCGGCGCGAGGCCCCGCGAGCGCGTACGAGGTCACGCCGTGTCCACGCTACAATCGTTGCCGAATACCTTAGTATTTGCGAGGCGATGAAGTATGATTCGTATAATTCGCGAGAGTACTCCTGTGTGGCGTGAGCTCGTGTCGCGGGAATTTAACGAAGTTGATACGCCTAGCGTAAAACCTCGGGGCCTATGTAAATCAGTTATCGCGCTCAAGTAGAGCTTATCGTCTCGATTGTATCGCCAGATGTAAGTGTGAGTCGAAGATTCATTTAATATATTTGTTACTTTTGTTATTGTTAATTCGTGTGTACTTTATTCTCGCCCCTATTCGCTCCTCCAAACGATCTGCTATCCTCGACCGCAAACCGCCCTCTCTGCCATTTCCGAGACTGAGCTACCGGTTGAGAGCCTGTCGACATTCGCAGCTCATTAAAAATAGCATAAAGAAAATATCGCGTAATTTCTAGAAAGAGTGGCACGCTCGCTCGTGCCTGGCGCCCAACTATTGTTTTGTGATTATGTGTCGCCCTTAAGAGCGGCCGCGGGAAGACGCATTTCTGTCACGTTTCGTTTAACGCCCGTCATCGCCTACGAGAACCTTAGCTGTGAATGTGCGACGAAGTTGCGCCACGCTCGTGAGTGCGGTTGCAAATTTGGCGCCCAACGTGGGGGGCTCGAGTATAGAAACAGAATTTTTTTCTTTTCCCAGTAAATGAGAGCAAGGAATTTGGAGAGCGAATGCGGCGAATATTATGTTTTATAATTCTGTTTTTGCTATGTGTCATTTTTATGTGCCTTTCCTATTTTTGTGCCTGCTATGTTTTTGATGAAATATTTGAATTTTTATTTTATTATGATTTCTTTCTTCCACAGCATTAGTTGCGATGTGTAATTTGTGCACGTTATAGAGTGAGCTCTGGAATTTCGTGCTGTATCGCGCGTTCTTGATTTTCGCGAGTTTCGCTGGTGTTGGTTTCGGGCCGTTGTTACTGTGATTCGGGATCGCAGGGTTTTCCTATTGTTGTCGGCTCCGCGCCGTGTTGTTTGTGTCGGCACGTTATTATTCTCGTGGGCTCAAGGCCACTGTGCATTGTTGCTCTCTCTGAAGATTTGCTTCTTAAATATTATTGCCGTGTATCGGCCGTTTCTGGCAATCCGAGTATACTGGTCATTTCAAAATTAGGACTGAAGATCGACTACTATTGTTAAGCTTTCTTTTGCTATCGCGTGCGGGTATGAGGGCGTAAACGCCAGCAGATCAGTAGCGGGAAGGTCATAATTTTTTTCCTCTCCTCTCTCTGTGCGGTGTTTCGAGGAGAATTTTTTTTTTCTTTTCTTTTCCTTTTCTCTATTGGAGGTTTGTCGGTGCCCACTGCTTCTGCGCTTCCGTTTGTTATCGCTTGATTCCGAGCCCCGCTGGGATGTCTGAGGGACGTTGGCGACTTTCGTGGATTTACTGGGTGTCCAAGCAGCTAAGGGAGGAATTGTCGCGTAGAGGGCAGGCAATTGAGGGGGATGCCGCTGTACTGCACGACCGTTTGTTGCGTTACGACTTGAATGCGCTGGTGCCTGCAGAACTGTCCCAGCGTGCGGGGAAGGACGCCCCCAGGGTTTGCGACCACCGGCCGCGATGCCTGTGCAGCCGGACAGCCCGGGGCCTCTCCTGCATGATTATTCGGGGGATCGCGTGGACGCGCACCATACTCCTCCACCAGTGGCGTCTTCGCCTTCGCATCCCGCCGACACGTCGGGCGCGCGACAAGCTTCAATCTCGGACATCATTAACGCGCTGCGAAGATGGAATTTAAAATGCTCGGGCGCGCGAGGTAGTGAGGCCTTTCTGATTCGAATCGAGGAAAGGTGTGAGTTGTTTCCCGTTAGCGATGCCGATCTTTTCCGATGTTTACCATTTTTCCTGTCGGGTACCGCGCCGTTCTGGTATCGTTCTCGGCGTTCGGACTGGCAGACCTGGGATCGGTTCGTAGTTGCGTGGCGAAGACGCTTCGGCGATCTGAATTTTCAGTACGCGTTGCGGGACGAGATTTTGCGCCGCACGCAGGGGAATGATGAGCCGGTCTGATTATTTGATGTGCATGCAGGCCCTTTTCGGCCGTTTGAGTCCGCCGTGGGACTTGACGGAACAATTGGATTACGCGCATCGTCGTAATATGCTGCCGCGTTTGCAAATGAATCTCCGTAGGGACGAGTTCTCGAATTTCGTGACCCTTGAGTTATTAGCTTCGCGACTGGAGGTAAGCCACAAGGCTAATCTCACGCGTAGAGCCCCTCCCACACCGGAGAAATCTATATTCCCGGAATTAGCTTATCGCCCGCGTAAACCCTCGCGTAGCAGTCGGGTGGACGCGACCGAGTTTTCGGTCCCGGCGATTGCCGGAAGTAGGAGGGCTCCGAGCCACAATCGGGCTGAGGCGGCTGCCAGGGGAGCGGGAGCGCTCGCGACCTCGGCGACAACGCCCGTGCGGACGATTAAGTGCTGGAATTGTGAGAAAACTGGTCATATCGCACGAGAGTGTGGAGAGATGCGCCGTACGTACTGTTTTCGCTGCGGTGCGCCGAACGTGACCGTTAGGACGTGTCTCTGTTCGGGAAATGCGAAGGAGAGCCGCTAGTTCGGGTCGAGGCGACAAAATCAGGCGAGATCCGCGTGGAGATCGATAGGGAGACCTTTGAGTATCTCGCGACGATGTTCTACGTATGCGAGTTGCCTCCGCTACGGTACTTTCGTATTTTTATCGGGAGGTATTCTTTATCGGCTTTAGTGGACTCTGGGTCAAGCCGAACTCTTTTTGGGGACGAAGGTACGAAGTGGTACGACGATTGAACTTACCGATGGACCTCCCTAAAAATTTCCGTATCCGTACCGCAAACGGACAAGTGGCGAGAATTAGAGAGGAGGTTAGGTTACCGTTGCAATTGAGGGACGAATCTCGGGAGATTTCTGTTTGCTTGCTTCCGCCTGTTCCCTGCATCGTGGAGGTGAATTTCTTGCACACTTTTGGCGTCAGTTTAGATTTCGCGTCGTCGGAGTGGCATTTTACCGATCGCCCCCGAGAGCGATATACTTTCGAGGATATTATGGGAGAAGATTTAAGCGTTTGTAGTGGACTTCCGGAATTGAGCCGCGACCAAGAACAGCGCTTGGCGAGATTCCTTAAAGATAAAATACCGGAAGTGGTCGAGAATCCTGGCGTCACTTCGCTCATAGGAACATAGAATAGATGTAGGACAAAGCGCGCCTATTAAGCAGCATTACTATTTGGTCTCGCCGAAAGTCCAGGAGGCTATCCGCGAAGAGGTGGACCGAATGTTGGCGGCCGGAATAATAGAACCGTCGTTTAGCCAATGATCGAACTCTATAGTGATGGTTAAGAAGCCTAGTGGAAAGTATCGGTTTTGGTTGGATTTTCGTAAAGTCAATAGTATATCGAAGAAGAATGCGTACCCGCTACCTAATATGAACGGCATCTTAGATAAATTGCGGTCTGCGCGATATATTTCGACGATAGATCTTAGCCAGGCGTACTTTCAAATACCACTGGCGAGGGATAGTCGCGAAATTACTGCGTTCAGTGTTCCGGGCAGACTTTATCATTTCACACGAATGCCGTACGGATTGACGGGAGCGCCCGCGACTTTCTAACGACTTTTAGACAAATTAATCGGGCTGGAGATAGAATCACATGCGTTCGCGTACTTGGACGACATCGTTATCGTAACGTCTACTTTCGAAGGACATTTAGAATGGCTTGAGCGAGTTTTAAATAAGATCTTTGCTGCCGGTCTGACTGTGAATCCCGAGAAGTGTGAATTTTGTCGTTCACAAGTTCGTTATCTGAGATTTATAGTGCAAAGGGACGGCTTAACCGTCGATTCAGAAAAGGCCAGGCCAATTGTAGAATATCCCGTTTCACGCAATATCAAATAGTAGATTTTGCGTAGATTTTTGGGCATGTCGTCCTGGTACCGTCGCTTCATTCCGCGATTTGCAACGGTCAGCGAACCGCTCACGCGCTTATTACGGAAGAATCAGCGGTGGGAGTGGGGAGGCGATCAAGACCATGCTTTCGAGCGGATTCGTGCAAACTTAGTATCCGCTCCGACCTTATCATGCCCCGATTTTAGTGTTCCGTTCGATCTACAAACCGACGCCAGTTCCGTTGGAATCGGCCGTCGTTACGCAGATGCCGTTTTAACGCAGACCATCAAGGGCAGGGAAAATATTATCGCGTTCGTGAGTCGAGCGCTGTCGGACCCCGAAAAGAAATACTCGATTACTGAACAGGAGTGCTTGGCGGTTGTATGGGCGATACAGAGGTTTAGACCTTATTTAGAGGGCTATAGATTCACGGTGATAACCGATCATAGTAGTTTGCGTTGGCTCCACCATTTGAAAAATCCGACGAGCCGGTTGGCGCGTTGGGCATTGGAGTTGTTAGAGTATGATTACGAGATAGTACATCGTAAGGGTGCTTTGCACCACGTATCGGATGCCTTATCGTGTGCTTTTGAGAGAGACACTGGGGATGACGAGAGTGCTAGCGCTTTGTTGGTAGCTGCCGCGGATATCGAGGTTCCGGATGGTATAGGAGACCTTTGGTATCGTGAGCGTTTTCGCGAAGTTTCGGAGAAGCCTAAGTTAATTGGAAGGTGGTCGATGGTCAGCTTTATTATTTGAGACCGCGAGCCACAGCGTCGGACGTGATAGAGGATCTCGATCGTTGGAAGTTAGTGTTGCCACGTGAGAGAAGGTTGGAGGCTCTGAATGAGTCTCACGATGACCCTCAGGCGGGCCATCTAGGGATCAATAAATCGTATCGGCATCTAGCTGTCGCGTATTATTGGTCGAATATGTTTAGGGATGTGGCGAGGTATATCCGCGTGTGTGATATTTGTCAGCGTACGAAGATAGAAGGCGAGTCCTGTGGGACTCATGGATCGGCGGATCGCCGAAGCCTCGTGGACGGTCGTTGCCGCCGATATTATGGGACTCTTTTCGCGTAGTAAGTCAGGTTCTCGTAATCCAAGACTTGTTTATCAAGTGGATCGAATGTCGCGCCCTGAGGGCCGCGAACGGAAAATTGATAAGCGAGGCCCTGGAGGACCTCGTCATCTCGCGCTGGGGTACGCCTAGATTCTTGCTCATGGATAACAGCACAGAGTTCGTTAATAAAACATTACAAGCGTTTGCCGATGAGCGCGGCATCATTCTTACTACCATCCCGCCGTATCATCCACAGGCTAATCCCGTCGAAAGGCTAAATAGGATACTCAAAACCATGATTGTGGCCTTTCTCAGTCGTGATCACCGCGAGTGGGACGCTTATCTGAGGGATTTCCGGTTCGCATATAATACCGCTCACCATTCATCGGTCGGCACCTCACCCGCTTTTCTAAATTTAGGCCGCGAATTGGAGCCGGCACGGTCGTTGCGACGAGAGGGCCGAGGGGCGACCGGGGTGGAGCAGCGAGATCCCGCGAACTGGGAGGAGCATATGCGGAAGTTGCAATCGCTGCACCGTTGGGTTAGCGATAACCGATCAGGTCCATCAGCAGCAGGCCCGACACTATAATTTAGCTATCGCACCTTTAAAGTGGGGGATCTCGTTCTGAAGCGACAACACACACTATCGTCTGCGGTTCACAATGTCGCCGCCAAGTTATCGCCGAAATTCCAGGGACCATTTAAGGTTAGTGGGATTCTTTCTCCAGTAGTATATGAGTTGGCGAGTCTCGAAGGCGTTCGGGTGGGAAAGTTGCATGTAAAGGATCTCAAACCATACCTCATTCCCTAACATTGCTGATCCCTAGCGTCACCTTTACAGTTATCGCTGGATAGGGGGCGTGGAGGACATTCTAATTGTGCGCCACCCTGAGAGGATGGGAGAGAGAGGCGAAGCCTTCCGAAGGAGGTATGACGCCGTATTCCGGGGAATTCGACGGGACTACCCAACCTTCTGGCGAGAGGCGAGAGAGGTGGTCGAGGAGTACCGGCGCAGCGGCACCGGGGGGGCCATCGTAAGAGAATGGCCCGATACCCGGGACGCCGCTGTGCAAACGGGGGACGGACCACCCCGGACAAGAGATGCATCCCAGCAGACGGACCCCATGCCGCCACTACTCCCCCGCCTCGGAGAGCGGGGGGGGGGGGGGGGGGGAGGGAGAGAGAGTAAGGGGAACATCACCGCCTCGGCGCCGCGACGGAGGTCAGACTGGACCGGCAGGTTACACGGTGGGGCAACCGGCGCACCCGGGAGGAACTGCGGCCGGGACACCCACTGCTACTCGGACTGCCCCTATAGCCGTGACCACCCTTTTTGTTACGGCTGCGGGCGGGCGGGGACCACGAGGAAGAACTGCCCTCGCTGTAAAGACGAGTACGCTCAGAAGGGCCTGTACCGTCCCGTACAGACGTATCGAACACTATCATATCGCATATCCACAATAAAATATTATCGTCAAACCCCTAATTATTTCTGATCCCTGACTCACCGCTCTATTTTCTTTTTCCCTCTCCAGTAATGCCGATCCTGCCGCCTACTTAATGTTCCTGCGAGTGCATGCGGCTTTGCGCTTCGTTTGAGGTGAACGGTAGAGCTTATTCCTGCACTCACCATATTTCATTGTCTTCTTTTTGCTTTTCGACTTTGGGATGTATTGAGGTTTCTCGGTTTTATTTCGTTGGTGGTGGAGTTTGAAGACACGATATGGCTGTTGGCAAGGCGTTTGACGCGAAGTTACCTCCGTTTGTATAGTCACGATCCAGCGGTGCCGTTAAGGTTTTGGGGGGGGGGGGGCGAAGACTACCGGGCGAGCTGCTACCGGAAGCCGAATTGCGTACCGCTTAGCGAGCAGGATATTGCAGGAAATTTTTTTTCTCTTTCCTCCCTTCGTTCCCTGTTTTCACCATTTTCTTTTGTGTTTTCGTGCCGCATACTGAGTCGGGAGACTCGAACAATGATTTTGGGCGTGTGTTGGCGTGGCGGAGAGAGAGAGGAGCTCGAGAGCAGGTCGCGGTAGAACATATTCTCAAGATCGCGAGACCGCCAGCGACTGCCTCCCCTTATTGTTTGGAGTTAGTACTGTTTTGCGTAGGTCCTTTCCGTAGATTCCGAAGAGCCCTCACGTTGGAGGGCCGGAGGAGGAAAATCGTCAGTACCGTACCGTATTTAGGAGAAAGGCTACCCGGATGCTTGCCTGTGACGTGCCGCTGGATAACGATTGGGAAGAAACTGGCGGCTATCGACGTTCGTCGTAGCCGAGACCTCCTCGATCCTCTCGGGAAAGAGGGAGTTGTGACGTTTTCCGTCCGTCACAAGGGCCGCATGGCCTAACCGAAAAGTGCAGTATAGTGTCCTGAGTCCTCTCACATTTTAGGGGCGAACGCACCTGCGCTTTTTCCCCGCGACGACGTTTGCGTACCTTACGCGTTCCGCGTTGTCGTTTTCGTTTTCCCGTTTCTGTGTATTCCTGTACCGAGGCTTACAGAGGCACTCCCGCGACCTTGGCAGAGTGACGCCAATCTCACTGGAAAGAAGAGAAGGAAGAACGATCAGGATTGGGAGTCAAGAGACGACCGCTGCTGACAGATCCGCCGGGGGTGCACGACACCTGACCCCGGATGCACGCAGGTGATATCCTTCCTTCATTGTTACGCCCTTTTGGTTATCGCAAGGCATTTCTTATCACACCCTCTTCCAGGCGCAAAGCGGATCGAGAGTTGGTACGGCATGACGGGGAAGGCCACTCTACGCCCCAAGGACGACGAGAGCCCCGGATAGGCACCTCGAGGCCATGAGGCGGCCTGAAAAAGACTCCCGAATTTCGCGATCTCTCAAATTTCGCGCGCCAGGACATGACGCGGTTCCCGCGATTAGCGGAACCGCGGAGCCACGCGCCAATCAGACGCGATAAGGCCCCTCGCGGGGATAACGAGCCCTGCGTGCGCTCGGAAGGATTAGAGCCCGGCATTTGAGCTGTAGCCCGCTTGGCGAGGGCACGCGAGAGGACGCAGGACGTCAACGAATCGAGAACCTTCCAAGGTCGACTAGGACGAGCATCTGCGAGGGAGTCAAGCGGTGAGACAAGCGTCACTGTAAAGTCGCCGCGTCCGGGAGGCGTAGCTTTATTGGATTTCTATCGGGCGTATAATAGAGAGTGCACGTGGCATTACCACGTATCAGAGTTTCGCGGGATTCAAGTACGCGTGTCGCCTCCCGAATGCCCTTATCGTCGGGATAATTTTAAGACGTCCGCAAGCCACAGCCTCATCATTCGTTGTTTCTTTTTATCGCGGATCATATGTTGCGTCGAAGTTCCGTGCCGTAATATTGTCGTGTATCGTGTCGTCTCGAGCGTTTGTAGCATAAGATTTGCATGTTTATTCGGTCTTCTGTGTCATAGCCATTAACGACAATCTATAATAGCAATTGATAATTGTGCGTATTCTGTCGTATCGAGATTGCGTAGTGTCGAGTTTGCACGTATTTGAGTCTTCTCTGCATCTCAGCTGAGCGGCGCGAGGCCCCGCAAGCGCGCAGGTCACACCGTGTCCACGCTACAATCGTTGCCGAATTCCTTAGTATTTGCGAGGCGATGAAGTATGATTCGTATAATTCGCGAGAGTACTCCTGTGTGGTGTGAGCTCGTGTTGCGGGAATTTAACGAAGTTGATACGCCTAGCGTAAAACCTCGGGGCCTATGTAAATCAGTTATCGCGCTCAAGTAGAGCTTATCGTCTCGATTGTATCGCCAGATGTAAATGTGAGTCGAAGATTCATTTAATATATTTGTTACTTTTGTTATTGTTAATTCGTGTGTACTTTATCCTCGTCCCTATTCGCTCCTCCAAACGATCTGCTATCCTCGACCGCGAACTGCCCTCTCTGCCATTTCCGAGGTTGAGCTACCGGTTGAGAGCCTGTCGACATTCGCAGCTCCTTAAAAATGGCATAAAGAAAATATCGCGTAATTTCTAGAAAGAGTGACACGCTCGCTCGTGCCTGGCGCTCAACTATTGTTTTGTGATTATATGCCGCCCTTAAGAGCGGCCGCGGGAAGACGCATTTCTGTCACGTTTCTTTTAACGCCACCCGTCATCCGATCGCCTACGAGAACCTTAGCTGTGAATGTGCGACGAAGTTGCGTCACGCTCGTACGGTTGCAATATAAATAGTGGTAAAATATTCGATATGACTAATAATAACAATGTTACGACAAATTTCTATCTGTGTATAGGATGTATAATACTTGAGATTCGTTATAATTTCGTTATAATTTTTTTGCTGTAAAACAGGTATCGATTCTATTCTTTTATATTCCGATTAGAAAATATTAATGATATACAAATTGATTTTAAATTAGAATCTGGAAATTCTCGTTCTACACTTTTCGTGATAAGACTTTGGGTGTTTTAACATTATTGTACGAAGCATATTCTCATAGAAATGAACACGTTTATACAATCACAACATAGGACGGTTTAATGCCAACTAGATGTAACTCTGTGTCTTAAGAATATTATGAATTTACTGAAGATGGCCAGATTGTGGCCGAAACGTTTAACGTTTTAATTGATGTAATAATAATTAAATATCACAATCTACAACTTGTGCTGTGGTTTCTTATGCTCTTCTTTTTATACTTGTTAAATTTATAACCACGTTTGTTTTTATTTAAAATTTATTTTTCAAGGTCAACGTTTCGAATTTACATGTTTACCTTTTTGGACTAAATGTAGGCCCTCATGTCTTCATGAAGATCATGAGATTAGTAATGAGTTATCTGCGTGATAAAATTTCACTTCTATAATTTATCTGGATGATGTACTTATTATTTTTCATCGCGACAGACATGTGTAAAAAACATAAAAATTTTCTATTAATTTTCTAGAATCTGTAGGTATTTTTCAATTTTATATATGAGGTCATCAACCAGACGCTTCCTCGCTTCACATCACTGCCAAATTTCCTTTGTAATCTTATATAAGTTTGGACGCACGCCTCCCATTCTATTTATGTATGCTACCGCTGTAGTGTTATCAATACGCATAAGAATCTCGCAATCCCTGAAATCTTTAGCAAAACTTTTTGATGGAAAAAGAGTTCCAAACGTTATGCCATTTTTTGATATAAAAAACTTTACTCGTTGACTAGACTTTAAGATACTCTTATTATAAATTATAAAAGTCTAGTCAACGAGTAAAGTTTTTAGGAATCATGTACGATTCCAGAAAAATGGTGCTAGAATTATCAGAGAATAAGAAGCAAAAAATGATAGATCTTCTAGAACAGTGTACCGGGGAAAATTTTCTCTCTTAGACAATGGTTTAATTTGACCGGATCAATCAACGCTTGTTGTGAAGCATTAAGATATGGGCGTTTATATATTAAAGAATTTGTCAGGTATTTAGGATTATTAAAAAACATTGACTTTGATGCAAAAATTCGTCTCCCAGAAAGTCTCATGCCAGACATAAATTAGTGGAAACTAAATATTCCCACATCTTCGAATCCTATTAGACATGAAAATTATAAATGTGAAATCTTCTCAGATGCATCCACCACGAGATGGAGCGCCTTCTGTGAAGAAAAAACTGCTCGTAGTTTTTGGAGGAAAAAAAATGGCATATTAATTGTTTGGAACTAAAAGCAATTCTTTTTGCATCAAAAAGTTTTGCTAAAGATTTCAGGAATTGCGAGATTCTTGTGCGTATTGATAATATAATACAGCGATAGCATACATAAATAGAATGGGAGGTGTGCGGCATCCAAAATCTTGCATAAGATTACAATACGGGTCACTTAATTCAATTAGATCAGTGATTTCTTTAATTAGTGGAAATAATTTAGGTAAAAACAAGAATATATCCAGGTTTTTTAAAAGGGTTTTCATGCTTAGATGTACAAAACCCAAGTACGACAGAGTCTGGAACGTCGATATAGCGCTTCGCGAAATCGAAAAATGATTTCCGATAAACGAATTGCTTATTGAATGTTTGACGGAGCGTCTGATATTACAAAGAAAATCTGGCAGTGGTATGAAGCGAGGAAGGTCTGATTGACGGCCTCATATATAAAATCGAAGAATAATGTTGAAGCAGACCGTGGAACCTCGAATAAGAAATATTGACACAGAATAGGAGCTGGCTGATAACGCTTTTAGAGCCGTGGAAATATTCGGATATCCGGAAGTTGATCTTTTCATCACTAGATGTAACTCAAAATGCGAAAAGTTCTTTTCTTGGGAAAGGGACTCAGAAGCGTTCGCAATCGATGTTTTCACCGTGAATTGGCAATCACTCGGTTTATTCTGGGCTTTTTCCGCCTTTTGCTCTTATTTTAAGGGTCTTAAAAAAGATAATGACAGATCGAGCTACAGGTATTGTGATAGTTCCTCACTGGCCAGCCATGGTTCCTTTGTTATCAAAGTTATTAACAGAGAAACCTTTGTTGTTTAAACCTTCTCCTACCTTAGTTCTATCTCCTTGCAGGTCTATACAACATCCGTTAGCAAAAAAGTTATCCCTGATGGTAGGAAAATTATCAAGGAACCTTTCAAAAAGAGAGGATTGCCCAGCTCATTCTTAAATATATTCGAAGCTTCTTAATGGAATCAACTCACAAACAATATGTAGGTCCTTTAAAATAATGATAGATTGTATTAGGATCAGAGACTAAATCCTTATCAACCCAAAGAAGTTGACGTTATAAAATTTCTAACAAAGAAATTTGAAGAAGGAATGACATACGGGTCACATAATTCAATTAGATCAGCGATTTCTTTAATTAGTGGGAATATTTAGGTAAAAACAAGAACATATCCAGATTTTTTAAAAGAGTTTTCACGCTCAGATCTACAAAACCCAAGTACGACAGAGTCTGGAACGTTGATATAGTGCTTCGCGAAATCGAAAAATGGTTTCCGATAGACGAATTGCCTATTGAACGTTTGACGGAGCGTCTGATATTACTGTTAGCGCTAGGTACTGCGCACAGAACGCAAACGTTAGCGGTGATTAAATTATTTAACGTTAATTCGAAGCGAGGGATACGAAATAGAGATACCAAAACATGTAAAAACTTCTCGACTAGGAGCTTATCAACCGTTATTACCAGAATTTCCAGAGAATCGAAAACTGCATCGTAACAACACTCGATGCATATATAAAAGCGATATCCAATGAGAGAGGGAAGATAATCTTTTCCTGACTACCAAAAAGCCTTTCAAAGCAGCAGCCTCTGCAACAATAAGTAAATGAGTTAGGACCGCTATGTCTCGCTGTGGCATAAGCGAAAAATTCACTGCTCATTCTACAAGACATGCGGCAGCACTGAAAAAAGATATTAGCCTAAAAGTTATTAAGAGAACGGCTAATTGGTCAGAAAGCTCACGAGTTTTCGCAAAGCATTACAACAAAACTATTGTTCAAATCAAAGATTCTTTTGTAAAAACGCTCCATATGTAACTCGACATAAAATTGGCTTGTTTTAATTTTTTTTCTTCGCTTGGCCAATAGAATATGATAGCCAACAGAGTGCAATGCATATTAAAAATTTATTTTATAAAAAACCTTTTATTTTAATTGCGATCGGCCAAAAGAATAAATATTTATAAAAAAAAATTTTATAAAAAAATCTTGTAAATTCTCATCGGTTTTTTCATGGGTTCCTATAGAAGATTATAAGAGGCTGCACACAATAAAAGGAATAGCGAACAGGAAACAGAGAATAAGAATTTTAACCTATCATATCAGAAACTGTGTATTCCACAATACATGATTTCTGGTAGGTTGAAATTCTTATTCTCTGTTCCCTATTCCTTTCATTGTGCGCTCCTAAGATTCTGTTGGGAGCTTGTATAATGTAAACAATTGATGACACAGAGAAACATATCAGGGCGCTTCTCGTTTCAAACTCAGGCCTGGTCTCTCCTTCGAGTTGGTAAATTTCCGTCCTGCCACTGAGCAACACCGACGCTGATAGCTTCTCTGTTGTGTCTATTTCCTCTAAATTTCTTACAATAGGTATTTATAGGATTTACCCAGCATGTATATATAGGTTAACATACGAAATTTTTCTACAAGATTTTTACATAGGAATCTATGACATCAGTCCATGAAAAGAGGCCCTATAGGATCGCATGGGAAAAAGAATGACGTGCACGTTGATGCAATCGGACCTAAATAGTAAACAGGGTGTCTCGTATTTGGAACTATTTTCGTGTCCAGATAAAGTAGACTAAACTGAGTCGAAATGTCCTGTATCATTTTGCAATTTTCAAAATAGTTAGTTTCTAAAAATTGCCGAATAGCGGATAAAATCGATAAGATAAATTTAAGATATTTTTCAGAGTTCTTTATGACATATTTTAAAGATGTTTTTTCAAAGAACTCATAAAGATATCTTAAAGTTGTCTTATGCGTCAATTTTAGACATTCTACTCATTGAGTAATAATTGTAAAAATTGCAAAATGATAGAGGACCTTCCGATTCAGTTTAATCCGCTCTATCTGTACACAAAAATAGTTCCAAATATTTTGAGATATCCTGTATAGTCCCTATAATATATATATTAGAATGTGTACACAAAATGCTATAACAGCCGACTGATGTAATTTCACGTGAAAATCTAAGATTTAAATAAAAATCTAATTTTTCCATAACTCTAAAAATTGAAGATCGCGTGATAAACAAGGTGTGTTTGGTGACTCAAAAAAGTCACGAATATCTTTTCTTTATGGTAATGAGGATTTTTTTTCACCCGATGTGGAACATACCTCGTTTATTAACTATTATTGTGGATTCCAGTTTTTGGGAGTTACGAATTATTCTCTCAAGTTGATATACCCATGGGAATGCGGAAGAGATGCTTCATGGGAACTAAAGACCTATAGGATATTACACTTGACGTAGGAACATGTAGATTTACATAGGAGTTAGGATAAAGGAAATATACAGAAGTCATCTTATGGTAGCATATAAATGTCTATAGGCATTTTCAATCCCCATGGGGCACCTCTCCTTTGTCTTACGCATACATACATATTGCTATACGTCAAACTGGTATCCTATAGTTTTTTAGTATCTTTTAGTTTTCATGGGGCATTTGTCCATACTTCTGTGGGTATTTCTATTAGTCTATTTGCAATTCTCAGTATACATGCATACTGAGTAAATCCTATAGATAATTACACTCCTACAGAATTTATAGTCCTCTATAGGAACCCATGAAAAAACCCATGGGAATTTACAGCAGGATATGGCAGCCGTTTCAGGATCGCAAGCGATCTTGGTGCTTTTAGCGAAGAGAGTGTACGTTCGCGGTATCAGACGCGTCATTAGCAGTCACAGGCAATTCCAAAAAACAGGCGCCAGTGGATCTCAATTGGATTTAACGCAGACATGCATTGAAAAAAGCGGATGTAGGCGTAATATCTAGATTTTTCAGTGAGCGCATAAGCAAATGCATTCGGATTGGCATAAATAGAAAAGATAGCAATATGTAACTTAAACAAATCTTTTTGATATTTTTCTGATACTAGCGTAGAAACTCTTAATATTTCCATGCCTTCTGCATAATATAATGATATGACGAAGGATATCTAGAAATACAACACAACTTATTTACATTTCTTAAATTATTAGACGTAATTTCTTTAATTAACAAAACGCGGGTGCTCTGTTTGAAAAATAATATCATTGCATGCATTATGGCGAGTGTGGACGAGGAAAATTACATTATTTTTATTATAATTTTATGAATAAGCAGTTGGGTTCTCATTTGTCCATTTTCTTTAAAGGGTCTCAATATAACAATACGATGTGAGACAATTTATTACATCCTTTGTGGAACAGTGAAGACCAGAAATTGTAAGTAATACCAACTTTATTGATACATTTCAGACCACTGTGTTTGCAAGGAATACTAGAAGGTAACGCAATCTTATTAACTTATTAACAATCTTATTAATGAATCAACTTCAACATGCTGATTAAATGAAATATATATATATATAAAACTTTTAATATCAACATTATGATTCTAGGCTTCGAGTGGGGAACCATTATTCCAATAAATGGCGCGTGATATCGCGTGCGGGGAATAAACACGAAATGATTATTAAGATGATTATTAAGATGATTGTATTGTAAAATGACTTTCCTTAAGATTTTGAAACTTTTACTATTTGAAGATAATGATAATCTCTATACATACGTATCATTTTAAGGAGGAGAGGGGGTAAGGCATGTTCAAAAGATAATTGCATTTGAAGTTAGTACTTTTATGTGCTAGACAAGGAGTTCCCTGTGTTAGACAAGAAGTGACAGTTCCAATTATAGTGTAAAAACGGTATTTAGAAATTCACTTCAAAATTAAAGCACTATAGATAAATATAATACGAATTTCCTAAACCGAAAAAAATGGGAGGTCACGAAGCAAATATTAATTATGAAATCTTAGAAAGTTACTACTTCACTAATACCCTTATCATTCTCAAATATCGGCGCACAGTGGGGAAATAAAAGTTACTATTCAAAAATTGCGATCTGCAGCAATTTTTAAACTGTAATTTTTTTTTCCATAACGGCGCCCTCATGTACTGGCGCTTCGGATATTTGCCCCTTCTCCCTCGCCCCACACCGGCCGCCCCAAGCAATATTACAATACAACTACCTTAACTACATTTAGAACAAGATTATAAAAAATAATATTTCGGAATAAATATTTCTTATGCAATTCTATGCACGCGACCAAGTCGACGGGTATGAAAAACTCATTATTTTTAATAACACTTTCTGTATTAATATTGTCGCTTAATTCTTTTTTATAATTATTTTCTATCTCTACTCGACAGGTAAATACATCAATAGGCGCGAGCTTAGGACGCTGTAGCAATTCGATTTATATTTCTCGATGTGAGATTTCTTCTTCGGATGCACTGCACTCATTAATATTGAGGAATGATATAAGGAGTGCCATTCAGATGTGGTATTTCGCAATCGCGTTGTCCACGAGAGAGTAGACCAACAAATCAGAGTGAGCATTGGTAAAATTTTGAGAATCATTTGTAAAATAAAAATATTGTTTATCTTGGCTCATTATAAAACACTTTTTTAAGTTTATTGGTATGTTTTACTCTGTTGCAATTATTTCTGTTTGTTTCTGGTATCTGTTGTTGAATATCTCTGCACTGAAAAAAAATCATTTTTATTTTCATAAAAACATATCTTATTGTGTAATATCTTATTTTCAAAGAAATTTTCATTGATCCAAAGAAATAATTTTTTTTAATACGAGCAAAGAAATGTTTCTTTGAAATTAAGATTTTTTTTCAGTGTATAATTGAGTACAATCAACACATTCATTTTCAAATTTACGCGTTTTTGGTTCATTAATACATTATGTCGTAGCTGTATAAAGGCAGTTCTAATTCTGAGGAGGACGCGGGGCACGGAAGGTATTCGTTGGCGGGAGGGGGGAGGCGAGGGGGTACTCGTAAGCGCGGGAAAGGTCCCGGCGCTATCGCTGTTTACATAAACATAAACATAGGATTACAATAATCAATGGATTACATAAACATTCCGATGACATTCCGCTATGCCTTTCCTATTTCTTTCGTCACCCGCCGCCGCTACCCTTCGCAAAAATGCATCGGTAACAAAGGCTTGCCGCATACAAACACTTACCGCATATACTTACCATCTCTCTCCCTCTTATGTTTCGCCATCTTTCCCGCCGCGTTGTCGCTCCAGTTGTACCTTCTCGCACGCAAAAATATTTTATCATACGTTTTTTATTTAATGATTTAAATAGAACGCTTAATATGATGGTGTCTGTCGCAATACAGTTGAGCGCGAAGATGACTGACGGCGCGCGTCATATGAGCGCTGCGATAATAAGAAAGGAATGAATAATGTCACCCAGATATATAGTTTAAATATGCGTTTATTTTTATATATAACGTAATTTTACAATATATAGTTCTTATTATATAGTTCTTACAATATTTATAAGCAGAAACTTTAATTTAATTTAATTTAATTAATTTCAAATCGATTTTTTTAAGCACCTGCTTCCAATTAGCAATAAAATGTATATTTACTTTTCACACTGTTTACAATATTATCCAAAGCATAAACTATTAACACTCTATATTTGATTTTTTATTATAAATTTTGCGCAAAAAATCTGTAGCATCACATTTATCGATGATACAATTTTCACCTAAAAGTGTTATAAAATATTTACATTTTTCATTGACGATATGCATATAGCTGTGCCAGTATACGATATGTGTATATTGGCACAGCTCAGAGTATACGTTCTCGACGCAATGTTTAAGTTCGAACATGAAGAGCACGGTTGATGGCTTCATATATCAGACATGTTTCGCGCAGTGTTAATTTGATCACATTCACATCATGCCTTTTTATGATTTCTATCACTAGATCTTGGATCGATAATGATGAAGGTGCGAATTGATTGCACGAACCGCTCAATATCCGTGCGTCTTTCAATGAAAGCCTGCCACATTGCACGAGACAAGATTATGTTGTTACCTTGGTTGTTACTTCGGTCATCAATTACAATTTCCACAAAAGACACAGATCACACGACGATTCCGACATCCAGGTATTTGTAAGCTGTAGGAGTCAGTGTAAATTCTTCCCAATATACGAGGTGTATGACGAGGTTTATTACAAGAAGATATTCTGCAGAAAAAAAAGTAATATATATATATATATATATAAAATAAAAAGAACAACTGACATCAAAAAGAATACTCCTACTGTCATAACTGATCATCGAATCAATTTTGATCATAATTTCAAATGGAATGATGTGAGAATTTTGGACTGCGAATCTTCTTACAAATAAGAGATTGGTGTCTGAAATGATTCATATTAAAAGACAGAAACAAGGCCTTAATAGACAAAATGATATCGAATCTTTACCCGATACTTATTCACAGATCATTCAATCTCTTTCTCCTTCTTGACTGCTTTCCCTTCCCTATCCTTCTCTTCTCTCCCTACTTTCTCTCCCTTCCACTTTATTCTTTCCTTCTTATTATTTTTTTCCCCCTTCCCTTTCTAGTTTTCCATTTCAACCTTCTTGTCTTTATATGTCGTTTATATCTTAGCTTCTTAGAGAGACGATCGATTTCGATTCCAATTGCATTGCCTAATCGATAATACATCATTTCGACACACACATAAGGTATTTATTATAAATTTATTTGTTCTAAACTCATTATACATATACAATGCATGTCGGCAATTTACTCTTTTTTTCTTATGCGCTTGTCTTATAATATCAAAGTCTTATAATATCAATTTTTGCCTCTTTCTTTTAATTTTGATTTATTATTTACGATTTATTTTGTACTTTTCTTTTTATTGTTTGCGACTCGATTTGTACTTTTCTTAATATTTTTATTTACTTTTATCGTTAATTTATTATTACAATTTATACTTGCTAACAGAAACATGTTCGTCCTTATACACATACACGGTTCGGAGGAGCACATTTTTGTCAACTATAATCGTTTGTTTGATTTCCTCTCAATTTGGAGCGAGTTTTATAGTTAATTTTGCGTCCGAATGCGAATTTTACTTAATTCCTTATGTTTTTATCTACGTTATAACTCTATTGTTAATTACCGTTGTTAATTTATTTGTCACACTAATTTATTTGTCACATTGAAAATGATCCAAGTAGGATCGAAACGTTTGTTTTCACCTTCTGATTGTCAAATTATATTTTACGTTTTTAATTTTATGACATAGTTTTATTTCAATTTTTTTAACTATTTATACAGTTTGTCAATTTATGTTTTAGGCTCGTAGCCCTTTTTCCTTTTTACTTATTTTAATATATATATATATATATATATATATATATATATATATATATATATATATATATATATATATATATATATATATATAT
>NW_011627000.1:259249-273703 GCF_000204515.1 Acromyrmex echinatior | reverse complement strand
ATATATATATTTATTTATTTAAACACTATTAAGACATCACCTGTAGTTTTCATACAATATCGTTATTCAAGTATACAAAGTTTATCGTAATTAAAGTAGAACAAAATAAGTCACGATAATATCAAAATAACATTAAACTGAATCATGATTGATCAAAAAATAACTTTTAATTAAAATTTTGGAATCATTTTAACGTCAGTTTCATGTCATGATGATTTTTTTATTCTGTTTGGATTTTTTTTTAATTTATTTCATATGATAGATTTTAAAAACATTTCTGTTGAAACATTTCATGTGACATATTCAGAATCATTTCAAAATTGTTGCACATAAAATGTAAAAAGTTGAAAATTCTCTGAAAACTTTCCGCAAGAACCAATGCTGGGACTTATATATATAAAAACATTTTTTCTCATAATTTCTCATAATTTTTCAGAAACCTCATGAGAAGTTAAGAGAAAAATTGTTTTCAGGTGTATGATAAAACATGAAAAATGAAGTATCTTGTATAAGAAAATATGAAAACATACATCATATCTAAGGAGAAAATTTACAAATGATAATAAAACATTAAAAAATCATTTTTTCATTGCATTTTATAAGTATTTATGAATATTTATGAGAAAGCGATCGTTATGAGAAATTATAATATTTTTTATTAACTGTTGTTGGGAAGAAATACGAGAAAATATTCAAAAATCTGAAAAATTTCTCATATTAATTTTTCATCGGATCGTTATGAGAAATTATGAGAAAAATATTTACCAGGATTCCGAAAACGCTCGATTGTCATGAATTTTGGTAGAGATATTCTAAATGATATCAAATGAATGTCCTTAAATGGATTTTCACCGACACGAAGATTTAATGCCAAAAATGTTAACACAAAGTTATGTATTGCTGGAATGGAGTTTCGTAAATGTTATTCCGTGCACATGACTTTCCACGCGAAACGACTTTCACCTTCTTCTATGATGGAAGAGATAACATGATGTGTACAGAGTTGGACAGTTCATGGACTGTTCATAAGGTTCAAGGAAAGATTCAATACCAATTTCACGATGCGAAACACAGGCCGGTATTCGTAATCGATTCTTGCATTTAAGACTGTCTTAAGTACAGTCTTAAGATGTCATAAGTCAATCCGAGGACTGTATTAACATCTTAAGACATTATTTAAAATAGTTTTAAAATAAAAACGAACGATGAATACCGTCTTATGTTTAGCGTTTCACAGTTAGTAGCTTCTTCCTTATGAACATATCCATAGACGGAGAAGACAGAGATTTAGAAAGAGACACTGTCCAACTGCATACACCATATTATTCCTTCCATCATGTCTCTCTCTCTGTTTTAGGAGCGCACGACTTCCACGCGAAGCGACTTTCACTCCACCTCCCTCCTTATTTCAAAAGCGTTCGATTTTCCACATGAAATAAATTCATCTCCTTCTGTCTAGGAGTGCACAAAAATGGAATATGTTTTAGAGGTCAATATAAAAGGAAATCTTTCGAAAGTGATTTAGAGTGAACTATGTAAAGATAATTAATCCATGCAGGTGGTATAGTATAATTTTATTTATTTTTGGCATTAAATTTTCTTGTCGATGAAAATCCATTTAAGGCATTCATCTGACATTTGTAGTGTTCTGTCAAAATTCATGAAAATCGGGTGTTTGATGTTTTCCGAAGTTTATTTATATAATATAAATTAATGATACGGAGTTATTAAATAATTTATTCCTCAATTTTTTTATCCCAGCCCAAGTCGCCCTTTTCTGAGATTCTGATTGGTCGGCGCGTCGTGAAAAATGTAATTGGCACACGTTCACTGATCGTGCATATTTTGGGTTTGTATAAGGTACAAAGACGAAAATAGCGAAATTGAACAGGAATATGGAGAATATAATATAAAAAAGCAAGACAATAATAGAGTTTTAACCAGTATGAACGAGATTTTATTCGAACGATGAGCGACACGTGTGTTGCGAGCCGTGATTGGTGCACGATAACTGATGCTCGTTTCGAACAATTACAATTAAAACGGTTCAATCAAACTAATTCATGATGATTTTTATGTAGGATAATAATGCGATAAAAGTCTTGGCTCATGGGAATAAATTTCTCGTCTCTGGACTGAGTTATCTTTTCCGAGAATTTTATTGTTCGGCATCGACACATTCGACACGCGCCTCGCGAATGCTATTGGCTCGCGCTAGCCAACGCACTCGTCACGCCGGCATAAAGTAATCAATAGTAATAATTATCTAAATGTTATCTTAGGCCACATTTCAAAATATATAATCTTTCTCTCTAAATCTTTTCTCTCTGAGAAAGATTTTACTCTATGTACTATAGTATATGTTACGTATATTATTGGGAGTACAAATTAGTTCGATCCGTTTTTTTGTGTTCAAAAATGCATTTATTTCAAAACAAAATGAATGAACAGATTAATTAAAGTATTATCCATTGCTGGCTACTACTTTCTCCCATCTCTCAGGCAATTTTCGAATTCCATCTCGAAAAAATGACTCGTCTTTGGAGGCGATCCAATTTTGGAGAAGTGAACCGGTGACTTGCCAAATCGTGCTGCATCCGTGGAACAACCAGTAATCAGAAGGAGCAATGTCCGAAGAATACGGCGGGTGCGGTAAAACATCCCATTTGAGCGTTTCCAAATATTTTTTTACGACTTTTGCGACATAAGGCCGAGCGTTATCATGAAGAAAAATAACTTTATCATGTCTTTGCTCGTATTCCGCCCATTTTTCTCGCAATGCACGGCTCAAACGAATCAACTGTAGCCGATACCGATCGCCCGTAATGGAATCGCTAGGTTTCAGCAGCTCATAGTAAACACCCTTTTGGTCCCACCAGATACAGAGCAAACATCTCTCAGATCTTCGAAACATGAATGTTCGGCTTTGGTGTTGATGTTGAGGTCGATGGCAACGATTGACCGGGTTTAGCGTAATATTTTTTTCTTCTTGGGATTGTCGTAGAATATCCACTTCTCATCTCCAGTCACAATCCGATGCAAAAAACCTTTTCTTTGTTATCTTTGAATCAGCTATTCGCAAAAATCGCCTTTCAACGTCTCTCGGTTTCAGTTCATAAGGCACCCAATTTCCTTGTTTTTGAATTATTCCCATGGCTCTCAAGAAGAAACGGCTTGTTGAGTTACTCCCAATGATTCTGCAAGCTCCTCTTGCGTTTGACTCTGATCTTCTTCGAGTAATGCCTCTAATTCTTTGTCTTCGAATTTTTTTGGCTGTCCAGAGCGAGGCTTGTCTTCAACGTTGAAATCTCCATCCCTGAAACGTCGAAACCATTCCGTACATGATTTATCAATTGGAGTAGTGTCACCATAAACTTCGACAAGCATTCGATGGGCTTCAGCTGCACTTTTCTTCCAATTAAAGCAGAAAATTAGAACCTCCCGCAAATGCTGCTTGGTTAACACAAAATTCGACATTTCAAACACAGTAAAAATCAAGGTTTTTGTATGAAACTCAAAGCAATATAAACTTAATATTATTAGTAGATGTCTAACCTCTCTAAAAACGCCAAAATCAGCTGTCACTATGAACCATTCACAACAGCCGGATCCATCTTTTGGAAAACCGACCGAACTAATTTGTACTCCCAATATATTGTTATGTCCAAATCCTTGGAAGTTTTAAATTTAGGATTCGATTGGAGAGTGAAGAAACGAAAATGGTGAGATATTAGCAAAAACGCTTAGAGTCTTTTCTTGCAGGTATCCGCACAGAAGCGAGTCGAACGCATCCTTTTTTGTCGCTTTGGAATATGGGTCAACGTTCCGCAAAGGCGCTATGAGACCTGTTTCCTACAAGCAGTGCAAATTTCGAGTCAAAGAATTTAATCCTTTTAACTCGGGACTGGACCACGTGCGATTTTTTAAAAGGCTAAGACTACGAGGTCTTAGATTTTTAAATTACGAGAAGAAAAGATATAAAATTACTAACATTGTTTATAATTATTAATTATTAATAACTATCATTAATTTATTAGTCTATTGAACGCATTACAAGTTTTAATTTAATATAATTAATGATAATAAAGGAAAAAAAGTTACAATTTAATGAAATTATTATTAAAACTAATTTACATGCTAATTAATATTATAATAATAAAAAAGAAAGGAAAAATTACAAATTGATGAATTATTATAAATTACTTTTACATATTATTATATTGCCAGAGAATAAAATATTAGGGCGTGAGGTAGTGATTGATTTTAATGGTTCTAATCTATTCCGTGTATAGTAACGAAGAAAGAAGGAAAAAGAATTCGGAACTAAATAAATATGGATAAGCGGAATTTAGAAAGAATACTGGGATGAATGAGTGAGGAGGTCGGTCGGTAATAGCATTTCTGATTTCGTGGGGAAAAGGTTGTAGAAGAATTCTACGGCAACGAAATATGGGTAAGGTAATCGAGGAAGTAGTACCGGAATGTGAACATTTGGTAGCTGCTTTGGGAAAGGACTCTTAGGAAGAGGGAGTATTGAACGCTGGAATTGTCTGTTCCATCGATTCCGTTAATTTTAATGATATTTAAAAGAACATTATTTGAACTAGTGAATTATTCTTTAGAGAATTAGTTTAATTGGGGGATAAATAAATGATAATATAAAACTTTATATACATGATGAAATCGTATATATGATTGACTGAATTGACAAGACCGATTGACAAGTATAAGTGAGTAAAGCAAAATAAGACACAAAATAGACAAAATCAGACACAGAATAAGAGCAGAAATAATAAGAGGGAGTCTCGCAGTATCACAGTTTATATATGAGAGTTTTGGAAGATAGTTCTTTGATGGGATGTGTTAAGTTGAAAAATCGAGAATTGAGATTGATAGAATTTTTCCGTTCTTGATAGGAAATGATTATATAAGGTGTCTCAGACTCCCACTCTTTTTATCTCCGCAAGATAAGATTCAATCAAAAATATATTCAGACTAAAGTTGTAGGGTTTAAAAAGATCTATTTGATATATCAGTTTGATCTTGGGTGGCTTTCCCAAGGTCAGATCAAGGTCACATCGATTTTTTTTAAATGAAATATCCTACTTTTTTTATATAGAATCTAATAACGATGTCAAGAGCTTTCCAACCTCTACAATAAAGTATCTTTTGATTAAGTAAATCTCGAATTATGAAGATTAAAAGTTATAGTATCGCTGGCATTAGCATTACCAAAAGTATACCGCGTGGAGGTTGCCCGGTCGGATTTATATTTTTTATGTGTGTGTGTGTGTGTGCGCGCGCGCGCGCGCGCGTGTGTGTGTGCGCGTGCGTGTGTGTGTCGCAGCAGAGATAAGGATCCCACAATTCGTCACGCTCGCAGTATTTTTTTACTCTAAATCCTCTCTGCTGTATGTATATGTATGTACGTGCGCGGGAATTATTTTCTGACCAATAACGGCAGTTCCAAGTATTAACAGATCCATCACTTTTGAATGTACATTAGTCAGAAAATAAAATTTTGAAGTGAAAATTTGATGGTTGCTCTCTTATCCAGTTGCAAAATGCAAGTTTCTGTTCAAAATCATCATGAGTCAATTGATGAACAGACATTCTGTAAGATTTCAATTTGTTTTTTTTTTTAATGAGCCAGATAATGTTACGGCTAATATTAGAATCCCTTTCTCGACGTCTTAAAGAATCCTGAAAGTTCAATTCTGCCGATGCAAGAATTTCCGCCGTTCTTTCATAATTGGACGGCGGATCTGTCTAGTCTTTTTATATTGAGGCTGAACACCACTATTACTAATTCGATTACCAATCATGAAAAGATTTTCCGCGAGTGAGGAATCCGATTAGGAAAACGCTGTCGCTACAATCTTTCAGCACCAGCAAATGAACCTCACCCAAAATTAGCATATCGTAAGCTTCTTCATTTGAATAAGACATGGATAAATCTATGAAAACTTTGAGAAGTACAATAAATATTTATTTATCTCTGATTCACTTTTATAAGCAATATAGGAAAGTCTCTACTAAGGTTGAATATTTATTACTAGTTCCCGGACATTTGGACTCGGTCTCAACGGGCTGCGCACAAAAAGCTGTTGAGTTGGGTGCTTATTAAAGTGAAAGTAACAAAGCTGTCGCGCGGTTAGCTTAAGAAACCGATAGTCATTTTGAACATTTCTCATAAACAAGTAAATATTTACTTATTCAGAAACACCAACATATGCATGCACATGTGTGCGCGCGCGCACACATACACACAAGCGCACACACACACACACCACACACACACACACACACACAAAGAGAGAGAGAGAGAGAGAGAGAGAGAGAGAGAGAGAGAGAGAGAGAGTGCAGATAAGCTTAGGAGTTAAAAAATACTACGGGCGTGACGAACCGTATGGTCCTTATCTCTGCTGCGACACACGCGCGCGCATGCTCGCACACACACACACACACACACACACACACACACATACACAAGGTAAAAATCTGACCGGGCAACCTCTACACGATACTTGGATAATGCTAATGCCGACGGTACTATAACTTTTAATTCTCGTGACTCGAGATTTCCTTAATCAAAAGATACTTTAATATAGAGTTTTGGAAAGCTCATGACATCGCCTGTTAGATTCTAGAATAAAATGTTCATTTAAAAAAATCAATGTGACTTTGATCTGACCTTGGCAAAGCCACCTAAAGTTAAACTGATATGATCAATAAATAGATCTTTTTAAACCTCTTTGATCTGAACATATTTTTGATTGGATCTTATCCTGCGGAGATAAAAAGGGTGAATGGGTAGTCTGAGATACCCTATATATTGTGTCACATATAATTATATCCCACATATAATTATATATATATATATATATATATATATACTATCATACATAATGTCCACACAGTATGTACACACGTATATAAAACGATACTTGTTACAGAATATGTATTATAGTATAATTCTGCAGCGTAATCCAAGATCAACGACATGGACGAGGTAGAGATCTAGCCCCGTGCGTGCGTGCGTGCGTGCGTGCGTATGCGATATGCAATTATCTTACTTAATAAAAAATTGATTGTTTCTCAACTTTTATTAAGTTGTTTTCATTATTCAGATCCTGGAAATTACATTACATATTCCGTAACTAAGTATCGTTTTATATATGTGTACATATCTTGGACATTATATATGATAGTATGTAATTATATGAGTTATAATTATATGTGACACCATATATAATCATATAAAGAACATAAAATATTCTGAGACGTTTAAATATCTGAAAAACTAAGTTTTATAAAAAAATGTTTTAGATAAAAGTTGTACAGTTTAAAAAGATCTAGCCGCTGGTTTCATCAATTTGATGACCTTGGGTGGCGTCGCCAAAATAGTGCAAAGTCAACACGGATTTTTTAAGCGAGACTCTCCACTTTCTCTTTCATTTTCTTACATAATCCTTGTTGAAATCTTTTCAAAACATTGTAATTTTAACCATTTTAGATCAGCCGTTTAGAAGTTATTGAGTATTTCATAGTGAGATGTCAGCGACTATAGATGAATCAAACACGAAAACAGTTCATTTTTTTGTGCTAAAACTTATATATTGTGCAGGACATAAGTTGTAATATATGAGAATTTGATTTTACTGGGGCCCAATTTTATATAGAATTAGTGCGAGGTACTTTGTTTTTCGTGTTATTACTGGCGAACTACTTCCAAAATTGTACCATCTGCTCTAGTTTCAATCTCTTGAAAACTTATTAATGATATGTCATCACCTTCTCTAAGGATTTCGGATTTACAGTCATCCATTGGCAAGTTTAGTTTAAGTTTCTCCATTTTGAAGAGAGAGGATCTTACTCATCGTCCTTTCCGAACGATTTTATTATGGTTTATCCAAGTTTTTCGTATTTCCCTTTTTTTGATCGCCGGTTTCTCTTTTATTACGTGAACATGCATTCTCTCGTTTAGAGAATATTTGCTCAAAATCTAAGAAAGAAATAAAAAATCAAAACATGTTAAGAATTTTAAGCATGATCTTATATGTAAATACATCAAATACGATAAAGTAAGCCAAGATCGATCAAATTTTGGATGTTACAAATAATACATTATATTCTTTTATTAAGTCAATTTATTCTAAATATTACTATTTGTACATCCAAAATTTAATCTTGGCTTTCTTTATCGTATTTGATGTATACACATATACGGTTGTATATATTAAAATTCTTAATATATTTGTAAACACGCGGCCATACAACGCGTTCTCTCTATACATATTAGTTATTGCGAAGAATATTTCCGAAATCTCAGTGGAGCTAGGACACTCTTCCCGGAAAGTTGATAAGTCCGAGATTCGAATCCTGGCTGGAGTAATATTTTTCGCAATAAATTTCTTAGTTTCTTTCTTTCTTTCTAATTTAATTTAGGTAGGATTATTAACGTTTCAGAATGATTGTGTTGAAACCGAATGTTATTGACTCGCAATTATATCTGGAATAAATTGATTTAATAAAGAATATATAATGTATTATTTGTAACATCTAATTTGAGTTCTTGAAAAAATTAAAAGCTTTATTTGTCATCCTGCATTTATTTTATCATTTCTTGTTGTTGACGTGAAAATGCCTTTTAATTTGTTTTCATGCGTTTGGAAATGTGAATTTTTATCCACTCAGGATTTCTGAAAAATGAAAACAAAGACCCACATTTAGATTTTGTATTTACTCAAATCCTGATCCTTAACTGATCCTGTTTTTCGAACAAGATTTTCTGTATAAGTTTTGTAACCTTTGACAAAATTTATTGCAATGGATCAGGCGATTCTTTTTGTTTATCTTTCCAAAATCATTGAGAAAGTTTTCAAGGACACGTTTCTTAAATATTATCACGCTCGTCGATTGGTAACCGTTAACGCTCGAGTTTTTTGTTCGCGCTTTGTCCTAACGATTATTTTGTCAAACTTTAAACGAAGAAATCGTGGAGTCCACTGGACATAACAATATATTTTGAATAAAATTTTCTTCTGAGAGGAAAATTTAGAATGTACCCGTTTTAGAATGTACCCCTAATAAATTTCTACATGAAATATTTACGCAAAATATTTAAACTAAAATATTTTATACAGATAATGATAACTAAATAATAAAATAAGGGGGCTTTTACCAGGTATTACAATAAACTTTAAAAGAAAATATTGTAAACATTAAACCTTAATTATTCTTTTCATTTCACGAAACGTTTCAACCGTACTAAGCCTTATCAGCCGTGTTTAAAAATGAAATACTCTTATAATAATTTATATGAACTTTGAAATTAATTTCGGTAACGGTATAAAAAATGTATTAATCAGATCTCATCCACAATCACAATATGCGTTACTAACTCAATCATGTTATACTGAATCAAATTATAAAACGTATATAAAATGTAGATCTAAATCAATCTTCGATTAACAACGAGAAAGAGTAGTTAAAGTGGTCAGAAAAGACAGTCCAGTCAATAAGTACAGAGGTAACGTTATTTCCAGTTGTATAAGATGGTTGTATGTTCAAAAGACACATGTAACTTCCACTTGGTGCAGAACGAATAAACAACGGCTAATAAGAATTATAACTATTATTAATAAATGTCACAGAGTTGTACATATTGCGTTAATTTTTTAAAAATTGTGAAGTTTAATAAAATTAAAAATTATAATGTCGCAGATTTTCGTAAAATAAATATAAAAGTTAAACAAATCATATAATATAACATGACATTTAAAAGTTTAAAATGATGATATTGTTAAAATGTCGCAATATACAGTCACTTGTTAAAAAAGAACATAAAAACGTTAAAGGGTTGTCTCAATAATATAATCATTTGTAATAATACAATATAAATCAAAATATAAGTTCTTATTCCCCTTAATTCTTCCTTCCTTAACTTCATATCATTACAATTTAAAATCGAGTTCTCTTAAAAATAATGTGAATGATCTTCACCGTAGACCGATTTTCAGACAATCGCAAATGCTGCTGCTGCGACAGTGTTGGACGACCAAAGAGAAACATACACACGCTAACATTTTTATTGTTAACAAAGTCACTCAACAGACAAACATACAGATCATCGAGAGATTCTGTATCTTTCTTTAAATTTATACCATTAACCTGCTCTTTAATGTTTCCGAAATAGGTCTCTTATTATAATTCTTTTGAATCTAATATTTTTATATTCCACAGTTAAAGCTATAATATGCGGACGAATGCTCTGTTACAAAATGTCTAGATGAATCTACTTTCAATGAAAACCTGTAATATCGACCTTGATCAAGTTCGGCCTTCCAGCATCCCCTTAATATGCTCATTTATTCTCGTGTTGAGTCTTCTCTTAGTCTGTCTCACATAAGAAGCGTCGCAATGCATAAAATCTTATACACTACGTTATTAACTCCCATTGGGGTTCCATACGTTTATTTGTATATAACATTGTTAAATTTAAAACAGATTAAATTTAAGACAATACAAACTCGATGGCCTTCATAAATTCGGTCTTAGAAATTGAAATATTATTTTCTATTATATATATTGCCATCATTTATTGATGCTGTTAATTACGAGATCCTGAAGAACATTAGTAAATAAAGATGTAACATCCAGCGAAATCAAAATGTCAGACTCACTGATTCTCTTTCCAGAAAACCGCTTAAAAAGATTGAAACTGTTAGGCGCTCCCTTCGGATTCTGTGATATATTTTTGACAATTGTCTTATGCAAGAGCACAGCCAAAGGGTACAAAGCTATGTTAATGGATGAGATAATAATTCTGAGCGGGTGATTGTCTTTGTCAATTTTACAAAGGCCATATGCCAAAGAAAGATAGAAATCAGAGGAACGAAGGGATAGTTGACTTTTTTGAAATGTATTCGCTGTCCAACTATTTTTTTAACATGGCAAGTTCCTTTCAATTGTTTTAATGGGAAGTCTTAATGGGAAGGCCTTCTTAACTACGATGTACATATTCGCATCATGCAATAACTCCTCCATTTTTTTTATATACTCATTTCTATCTAATGCTGTGACGTTCCCTTTATCCGCACGAGTGAATATGATGTTAGAATTCATTTTACAAAACGATGTCGTTGTAGAATGATAAAATTTCATCCTCAATGTCTGTGTTATAATTCTTAACCACTAATAAAACCATCAAGTTTTGGAACAACTGCTGATCGAATCTTGCTTTTACAAGTACCATTAAAATTTCGATTATTTTCAGGATCCTTAATGAATTCATGTACAGCATATTTTTTATCAATCGTAGGTGAGAGACAGAAATTGCTCAATTGCAATAGCCTTGAAACGGAAGGAGGAATATCAGTATACAACAAATTTATAAACCATTTTTTATTCGTAGTTTCTAATGAATTGATTTTTTTAACGTAATTCATAGGATCTATAGAGATATTTATTATTTCTTGACTGTTATTAATTCCTGCGAGAGAATTCAGAATTTGCCTACCTCACTATTGATTCTGAAACAGCAATGAAACTATAGGTGTTATAGACCTCGCATCATCAATATTCTTTTTTCGACTTAGTCAATTAAATTTCTCTTTGTGCAAGTTGACTTGTCCCAATCAAAAATTATTAAAAGAGACAGAATGATTCTTCTGAGCATCTCTCCAAATATATAAGGGAAGGGACACATCATAGAAAATATAAGATAGCGACCTTTTTAATTGATTCAAACGTCTGTGTAAATCAAAGATTTCGATTCCAAGCAATCTTCTTCTAAAAATCCTAACCGCATAATTTAATTTAACATTAGATTTATAGTGGCTGGAAAAAAATCTCATTAAGTTTTTAATGTGTTCATATAAATTATTGTTAAGGGTTTTTATTTCATTTTTAAACATGGCTGATGAGGATTTAATACGGTCGAAACGTTCCGTGAAATGATAGAAAAAGAATAACAAAGGTTCAATCTTTTAAAGCTCGTTTATTGTACGCTCGTTTATTATAAGCTCGTTTAATGACCTAGTAGAAGCCCCTTATTTTATTGTTTGAAATTTATACGAGCGGTTTATCTAATATATTTTTGTTGTAATTATTTGAAACTAAAACAGCAAAAGAAAATACATCGTAGAATAGCGTGAAAAAAAATTCTATTTATGGACGACAGGACATAACAACATAGTTTAGAGTATAGATAAATATTAACATTTTATGTTATACAGGGTGATTTTAACATATTTCGTCACCCATTATGAGCAGGTAGAGTGAATCGAAAACTGAGTCGAAAAGTCATTTACTATTTTGCAGCTTACGCAACAGTTAACGAGATATTAATTACTAAAAATTGCCAAATATTGGTCTTGAATAATTTTTTACTCAAATACTATTAATTTTATAGAAAAACTGCAAGAGACAAAAATCATTAATTTTTTTTGTCATAGAACTCTAAGAATTTTTTCAAAATTTTTTATTAACTTTTTAGTACAAAAATAATTTATTTTTGAGACAAAAATAATTTATTTTTTTGTCATAAAATTCTGAGAATTTTTTTAAAATTTTTTAATACCATATTTTCTTATTTTTACCAATTAAACTACATATGTGTATATATAAAATAGACACAACAACTTCAATAGACTTGCATCATTCATTTATTTTGCAAATTTTAAACACACTTTTTAAATCTGAATCAGTGAATAATCTACTGAACATACTTGGTACTGAATTATCATATTAACACACTTGTGGAAAAGGAAATAATAAAATAATAAGTACCGTATCGATTCGTATTAAGCTCGTTTTAATTCGGATAGCAAAATGTTAGCAGGATGTTGACCGACTGCAGATTTGATCAGAAGATGTTAGATTGACAACTGATGTCGCAATCTGCTCCTGTTCTGCTGATAGAACCTGTTAACATTCTATGCAAACAGAGCAGCAGAAATCAAACAGAACCTGCTGACAGAATCTGATAGCAGATTGCGAACAGAAATTTTGTGATTTAGCAGAGCCTGAATATTCGCAGAGAAAAATATTCGGAGATTCAGAAAACACACTCCGAAAAAACTTGGAAAACTCTAGGAGACTTTTGCCAATTCCATTTACATACACCCATTCTTATAGGACGCCTGGACGTTTTCTTCTTACGAGAAGTAAGTCTATTTCCTGACGAGGCCATATATGAAAATGATTTGCTCAAATGAAAGATTTCTGTTGCCAATCTGCCATTAGGTTATGTCAGTAGGCTCTACTCGGTTTCTGCTCGTAATCTGCTGTCAGGTTATGCAGCAGACTCTGTTCAGTTTCTGTCATCAATTTGCTGGCATAGCATGTCAGCAGGCTTTTGCAGCATATTTTTGACAGCAGTTTGCTGGCATTGTCTGACGATACAAACACTGTATACAGTTTGTTGCATATCTGTAATTAAAAAATTGGTAACAGGTTCTGCTCAAAATCTATCTCTGTAAGGCTATCAAGGAATATATTTCGTCAAATTGATGCACGCGGCTCTCGCTCGTTACGCCATTATACATCGTCTCTCTGAATCTCAACATGGACGCGCTCTCCGCTTCCACTTCGCTTCCCCCATCTATTGCGCGGTCCTACGCGATAGCATATGTCGCTTAGAGTACCTGTAATCATAGATGTGTTGTGAATATTTTCTTACTGAGTAGTGTAAATACATCGATTCTAATTCGAGAGCTCCGAGGAGAGTGAAGAGCGAGAAGTACCCACGGTGCGGAGGTCCACAGAAAAGGGAGGGAGTGACGTCATTAGGCGAGGAGTTGACATCGCGGGGGATGACATCACAGCGTGATGTCGCGGTGAAAAGGAGGATGGTGGAATGACGATGATGTCAATGAATGCGGGGTATGCGGGGAAATTACGTCGCGGGAAATTACTTAGTACACGCCAGGGGGGACCAGTGCCGGCCGGCCGTAACCCGCCGCCGCCGATCCCTACCACTGCCTCCGGGCGCGGTTCGCCGCTAGTCCCCATCGCCGCCGCCAATTGCGGTCCCCACTGCGCTCTATACTTATCATTAATACTTACTATGTTATGCGTCATTATCTTATTTTTCTAGCACGCAAAATATTTTATTTATTTAATATATTATATAATGTTTTATTTTATTTTAACGATTATTTTATTTTAACGATTCGAAGAGAACGAATTGAACGCTTAATAAGAGCACTGATGATACTATAACGCGATGTCACTGAGGTTGAAAGAAAGGAAAGAATGATAGAGAAGAAATTTTGAGCACAGAGTTAATCTCAGCTAATTCATATTTATTTTTACATATATATTTTTATCCTGATATATACACAGTGCGACAAATATGTTCCCGGACAGGGTCTAAAAATCATAATTGAAACAACAAATATGCATATTTTTTGGTTTTATTATTCAAAATATTCTCCTCTGGCTTCCACA
>NW_011627000.1:233848-254980 GCF_000204515.1 Acromyrmex echinatior | reverse complement strand
AAGCAGCTCTCAAAACAAAACTAAGGGCAGTATCGCACTGCCACTTGGCATGTCTGCCTAAATATGAACGGACTACAAGGCAGCATAAACTTTTTTGTAGTAGTGGCGCATTCTGGCGGTCAAGGAGGTTATTTTTCACCCCATCTAGTATACGTTTAGTAAGGTCGACGTATTTGTGAGTCAAGGAACTTAATCCTTGTGAGCCGAGACTGGACCTCGTGCGATTTCAGGCATTAAAAGGGAAGCAATGCGAGAGGTGTTCCATTAAATGGCAGCTTGGAAAATGGCAGCTAGGAAAATATAACTGATTTACACTTATTAATAAAAGAAAGAAAATTAGAGATATACATAAGATATTTATACATATATTTTTTTTACATAAAAATAAGAAATTTTATCTTTGTACGAGGGGTATCCAGAAAATAAGTTCCGTTTGTATTATACGTTTAGTAAGGTCGATGTATGAGCGAGCTGGCAACACAGCATTGAAGAGGGGAAGCTACCGAATAGAATGAGCGGTGTTCGGCGTCAGTAGCTCGTGAAACACGGTCAGGAGAGGTTATCAAAATGGAGTCCTCCACTTCGCGTCCCGCCACCTCCATTCCGATTCCTTCTCGAGTTGTTTTGCGCGGCATCATTCAGTTTCTTTTTGCTCAAGATTTTAAATCGGTTGATATTCACAAACAGCTTGTTTCTGTATATGGAGAGAGTGTGATGAGTGAATCTATGGTGCGGAGATGGGTCCGAGAATTTAAGGCAGGAAGACATTCGCTTGAAGACGAAAGTGGGAGAGGCAGACCCTCCCTTATCACGGATGAGTTGACGACAAAAATTGAAAATGCGATTCGCAATGATCGTCGTTTAACTTTAGATGAACTCCACAACTTTTTTCCAGAGATATCCCGAAGTCTTATCCATGAGATCGTTTCAGAAAAACTCGAATTTCGCAAGGTTTGTCCCTTCTTCACGACAATGCTCGGCCGCACGTCGCTGCTTCAACAACTGCACTTTTGAATCAGTTTAGTTGGGATGTTTTGACCCACCCACCGTATAGCCCGGATCTAGCACCATCGGACTACCATCTTTTTACGAAACTGAAGGAGTCCTTGGCCGGAAAACGCTTCCAAAGCGACGAGGAAGTTCAGACAGCTGTAACTAACTGGACTAAAGAACTGGCGGGAAGTTTCTATGCAGAAGGGATTTCGAAGCTTGTTTCCAGATATACAAAATGTATTGAGATTGACGGGAATTATGTAGAAAAAGACTAGAAGTTGTCAAGTATTATCCATGTAAATTTTAGATTTTTTCAATAAAAACTTTATTTGTAAAAAAAACGGAACTTATTTTCTGGATACCCCTCGTATATATCGGAAAAACAACTTATCACGTTCCATTTTAATTCAGTTATAGAAAAGCACATATGTAAACAAGGATGACGTCTGTTGACTGAATTTTAGTAGGAAATGTTCACATTTGAAAATGATATAAGTAGCAGATGTCTCTGACCATAGCATACGCAGCTACTGCCATCTAAACGTGAACAGCGGCTTTTAATGCAAATCCCAATAATACATATGTAATATAAATGAGATGCGACCTTGCCAAATAGTGCAACATTTGAAAATATTCTTGAGGCTTCCACAAGTGCTTTCTATATAAAGATTGTGTTTCGCGGGTTTTCTCCGTGTCCAGATCCATTCTTGGAATGCCAATGTTTCGTGAACCTTGCAGTCCACTTTCTCATCCTCATCTCTCTCCTGCCCTCGTCCGCAATTCTCTTCTCCCTCCCCAAACTCCAACAAATAGCGTAATATAAAAAGAATGACCCGAAGGAACAGCTCAGTATCAGGTTGCTTCTCTCCCTGATGAAGTGGACTGCAAGGTTTTTCACGAAACATTGGCATTCCAAGAATGGATCTGGATATGAAAAAAACTCGTGAAACACGTAATTTTTATAGTGTAACATTTGCTAGTAATATACAACTGCTTTGTTAGATTCTTGCTTAATGCAAGAATTTTTTCAAGGACATGAGATGTGCGATATCAGTAATAAAAATAGCGCACATAAAGATATAAAAATAACAAGATTTAGGTACATGTTTTATTAGTCAATTCGACAGCTCAAGTAACAACATAGAGCGTGATTTGATTGAGCAAGCTACTCTGCTTAGTACTGTAGATGAGTACAACGAGTGGAAATAACGTTGCGATGAATTTATCTCTAACGAATCTCCGGAGGAGCAGAGCTGTATCAAACACTCGCGATTATCGATCGGTAATAAACAATCACTGATCGCATGTATTGCGCAGCTCGAGAGTCTGAAGGAATCTGTACGCGGAAGATTCATGCATGTGGGCGCCGGGTACAGGCTGCGTTGGCGCGAAATCGAAACGGCATTCGAAAGCCATGTTCTGACGAGTGCTAAATTCTAAATATATTGAGCCTCGCCGATTCCTCGAAGACGCGAGCGAAATTGTGCTCGAGCGCGTGCAGAGTGTAATACAACGATATGACTCTATAAAAATAAACACTGTTTTCAATAACAAGTTCGTGGCAGGTGATAAATGCGCGAATAAAAATATTCTGAGTCGCCACTCGGATCTTTCAATGCATCGATTTGCGCGAATGATACGTCGCGCGTCGTCGAGCTTATCCTAGCATCGCTGGAAGAGTTTCAGAAATGTGACAGCGGATGGACATTGTCGCGTATACTGAATTTAACGATGAACGCGAACAATTCTCTGCACGCGAAATGTTATATCAACTCGCGAAAAATTAAGAAAGCGGTAATCAACATACAAACCGGACAATGCGTATTTTGCATGGTCTGTTGTTGCCGCTCAACGCCCGGCTCAAGAAAATATATCCTTGTGTCCGCATTATACATTGGTTCTAAATCTTGCGGGCATTGAATTTTCAATGACGTTGAGTCAAATTTAAAAATTCGAAAACATCAATGACATTTCCATCAGTGTCTACATCAATGAAAAGGGGATTGTGCCGATACGATTCGTCGACCGAAAGAAAAGCAAATATGTGATTTTTAATCGATTCGCAAGGATCCGATTTTAAAATACATTGATTTATTTAATAAGAGATCAGTCTTCGAAGCATAGGAGTGGATTTGGAACAAGATATATTCTGATATATCATTTCATCCCTGTTACTCACCGAATGTTAAACAAGAATAAAATGATACTACTAACACCGTCAGATTTGATTTATAGATATTTAAAAAGTCATATATTTTTACGTAATAATTATTATTGTATTTTTATTGCATTATTCAATAATACGTTTTTATAACATATTAGGTGTTGGAATTAATTCGTAGCGTTTTTTAATGAAAGAATGTTATTTATTTCACATGAGCATTAAAAAATACATTAATGAAAGTACTTCCCATCACTTGTAAAACGCTACGAATTAATTCCAACACCTAATATATAATAACAAAGATTTAATATTTTCATTTGGATTTCTATCAATTTATTGAAAATTAATTCTATATATAGGATGTGTCTCCAAAATTCAGACAAATTGAACAATTTCTTTAAACAAAACATTTTTAATGAAAAATTAAATATTACAAAAAATCCTTTTACATGGCACTTCGGGGATCCTTGTAGAGCACAATTATTCGATATATCCCTCATTAATTTGAATAACAGCCTCTATTCTCGGTCTGAAGCGTTCGCACGCATGTTATAATGTAGCACTGTCCATACCGACGAATGCTGCCCCAATAGCGGTCCTTAATTACGTCACATTGGGATGCTAAGATTTGTTTGTGACCGTTTCAGTTACGCTCGTAATCCAATACGTAGTAATCCAAGAGAGTTATAAATCTGGGCTGTTAGGAGGACAGAATTCTTTGGACCAAAACATATCGACGTTGTCTAATTTTGAATCAAATGACTCGTATGAGTTTTTGAAAAACATGGCCTTCCGAACATCACAGTTTCTATCCACGACTTCATTACATCCATCAGAACACGCAATGATTGCCCTGGGTCATCCGAAATCAGCGCTTGAGTCCTTTCAATGACTGCGGGGGTCCTCGCGGTGCGTTCTTTCGAGTGACTCTTCCTCGCTGGCATTTTGGAACCTTTGTTGGACTGTTCTACAGCCGTATATTTTGCCACAACGTCATAAACGGTCAGGTATCCAAAAAACCGAATTATTTCCGTTGCTGAGCGCCCAGCGCGAAGGCCTTCGATGATTACGGCTCTTTGATTATACTCCTCACTTGGTTTCAACATCGCGGCCATTTTGAGAATATGACTGTTTATTAAAAGCATCAAACTTTCTCGGATGCCAACAACAATCTCTGGCGGAGGCACAATATAGCGGAAAATTTAAATTGAAATTTGTTCGGATTTTGGTGACCCTGTATGTCGTGTTCCAAAAAATCCAAAGTTATAATATCATTACTGTGCTTACACTGTTTACGTTATCAGTTATACGTTATCGGTTAATATTAATTGGGTTTAACAATATCTGTAGTTATTGCTAAGTACAACTAGTAATTATTGCTGACAAAATGTATAAATAAATTCTAGTTAAATTCTAATTTATAACATTAATTGATAGTTGTTACAAAACGAATTTAACGCATTTATATACGATGTTTCATCAATTTTACATAGTTGATTTACGTCAGAACTACAGATGTTAATATAAATTTTAAATTAAAATTATTTTACTGTAGGTAAATCACAACGTATTTTAATTGTCTTTGTTGAATTTATACGATCTCAGTGAAGAATGACAATGGAATCAATATCGATTTGACGCTGAAAATATCAAATTGACATTGATTTGACATCTATTCCATTGTCATATCTCTAAGATGTTACTAGAAAAATTTATCTCCATTTTTTAGTAGATCGATTTCAATCAATCCGATTCAAGATTGATTCAGAGATCGATTTAATTAATGGAGATATCTAATATGGACTATGATCGTAATCTCGACTGACGACATAACTTTGTCGCTTTTCTATGATCAATTCGACAGCCAATAATTTTATTTTGATAATCTAAGTTGATAGCTACTCACTGAATTATCGCGAATTCTCTCTTGATTTAAATTGGGCGCCAGGCACGTGAGCGTGCCGCTCTTTGTTACTTCTCTAAATCTCGAATAATTATCCTCAATATTTCTTTAATGTGACGGACGACAACCGATTGCTCAGCCCGCAGCGGGGGTGGGTGATTCGGAACAGGAGTGAATCGGAAGGCGAGAGAATAAATAAGAATTATTTCCTTTCAATAATAAGAAAATGACAAACATATACTTGATATTTGTAACGAAAACTATTACAAGAATCTATTCAAGTACGTAATTCACCGTAGCTACAATAACTCGTCTCGGTGTGAATATGAGTTCGTTATAATCGAACGTGATCGAGTCATGCAACACAAAATAATACCCGTGAACAGGTGATTGTCGCGAGAATTATTACAAATTCATCAGTCAATTAAAGTTTACAGCAATAATCCGGCCTTTCGCCAGACGTCGTACAATGATTTTCTCTATTTTACACAAAATGCGACTCAACAGCGGCGTACAATATAAGATGGCGAGTTAATATATCACACTAATGAGACGCGGCGATACTAACGAGAATCGGCGATATGAAAGAAAAATACTATATATCTCATTCACCAAACATGTTGATAGCATTGATCAAAACAACGATCAAAAGAATTGCATAAAATTACGGTTTATAAATTCATATATTATAGATTTCTCGCCTCAAGTCTGGGCTCTCGCATCAATAAATTAGCATCTTTTCTCAGTAAGGATAAACGGATACTGCAACGTGAATTTTCCAATTTGACAGAAGAAAATTTTAATCTTTTGACGAAAGAGCGTCTTTCCATGCGAGTACATTGACTGTGTCAAAAAGCTGGAGGAGTTATGTTTACTTCGCGAGTCGTTTATACAGGGTGGGCCATCTATTGGTACGTTTTTGAATTTCGTCGTATGGCAACACCGAACGAGCTACAGACCCGAAATTTTGACAGTTTATTAGTCATACCGTCCGCGGCACGAAACAACATGTTTTCTCTTGAAGAGCGTTTTGAAATTTTAAAAACTTATTTTCAAAGTCAGTGCTGTGTCGCCGAAACTGTACGAATTTTGAAAAGAAATATGGGTCGTGATAGAGCACCCACCGAAGGAGCTATACGCAAATTGGTGAGGAAAGTTCGTGAGAAAGGGATGTTAGTGGATGACATTATATTACGACTGTTTTGAGTGAAATTGGCGCCGAGGTAGTCCAAAATGTCATTAATAATTGGGGTGACCGAATGGCATACTGTAAGGCCAGTAGAGGGAGCCACATGAACGAAATCGTTTTTCATTCTTGACGCGGATACTTTTAGCTTCACAACAAAAAAAAAATTAATAAAAAATATCAATGTATGCTCATTTGATCGCATTTTTAAAAACGTACCAATAGATGGCCCACCCTGTAGTTTATTAATAGACGATACGGTATCTGAAAACGCTTACGCGCATGCCGTCAACGTGTAGAAGCGGTTCTCCACCCGACACTCAATGAATATAGTAACCTGTACTTGAAAACAGATGTTTTGTTGCTGGCCGACATCTTTGAAAATTTCCACACAGTTGTGTCGCGAGTTACGGGTTAGACCCGGCGTACTATTACACATTACCGGGCTTCATGTGAGACATCATGTTAAAGCATGCAATATAAAATTTGAATTATTCACAGATATGGACATAGTAATGTTTATAGAGCACGATATATGCGATAGTTTGAGCCAGTATTCAAAAATATGCGCAAGCCAACAATAAATACAAGCTGTCGTATGATCTATCGAAACCGTCATCGTACTTGATGTATTATGACGTCAACAATCTGTATGGCTGGACAATGTGTCAACCATTGCCTTATGCCGATTTTCGATGGGTCGACGATGTACAAAATTTTGATTTTACGACCATCGCATTAAATTCCGACAGATTGTATTCTCGAGATGGACCTGGAGTACCCGCAACATTTTCATGACGCACACACTGACTTACTGTTCCGATGAAAAACCACCTGGCAAGCGCGATGATAAGCTTCTCGCAACATTATGCGATAAGCAGCCTTACGTCATATATTGCAACCTGCAACAGTGTACTAGTTACGGTCTTCGTATCGCAAAGGTTCATACTGCAATTCGTACACTGCAATTCGTGAAACCTCCATGGCTTCGCGATTGAGCTCAATACAAAATTTAGAACATTGGCCAAAAATGATTTAAAAAAAAATTTGTACAAACATTTGTGAATAATGCGATATTTGGCAAAACCATGGAGAATGTGCGCAATCGAGTCGACGTGTGCCTCGTCACGCAATGAGAAGGCAGATACAGTACGGAAGCAATGATCGCCAAACCAAATTTCCATAATCGAAGCGTCTTCTCGGAGAATCTAGTCGCGATAGAACTGCGTAAGCTCGAGGTTAAATATGACAAACCGTGGGTATGTGCATCTTCGACATATCCAAGACGTGTTTGTACGAATTTCACCATGAGTACATGGCACCACGGTTTGGCCAAAAATGCAAAATTATGTACACTGACACCTCATATATTACGTAGAATGCGACGATGTGCATAACATTATGAAACGTAATATAAGTAAATTTGACGAGCGATTACACGGTCGACAATGCGTGCGGTATTCTGATCGCAAATAAAAAAGTTCCTGGTCTTATGAAAGATAAGAACAACGGTACTATTATGACCGAATTTGTAGGGCTTAGAACAAAAATGTACGCCTTGCGTGTAGAAAAAAAGAAGGATACGAAGAAGGCGAAGGGCGTCAAGAGTGTTGTAGCGAAGGTTATAACGTTCGAGGATTAAGCAGTGCTTGAATAACGCAATCGAAATGACGCGTAGGAAATCATGCATAAGATTCAAATTGCACGAGATGTACATCATATCAGAAACAAAAATCGCTCTAAGTCCGCACGATGATAAGCGGTATATCGTTCCATCGACACACTACCATGGGGACATTACTGATGTAAATAAATACATTTGTATTGTATAATATGTTTAATATGTATATAGTAAGTAAAACATAATATATATAACACGTACACTATTGTATACTATGTATAATGCTATGTATGAATGTTTGAGATCGTTAATTCGGGAAAAGCAAGAAGTCTTTCAGTCGACCGACAGTAATTGTCATTGAACGCACGCATAAAGTGAGCTCGTGATTTCATCTCGAGCATGATCTTAATCCTCGTTAAAATCAGCGATTTGGCGTTCTTTGTTCTTTTTAAAACAATTCGGTACACGCAAACAGGCACCGGTAACGGACAATCGAAAGTTTTAGAACAATTCAATTCGCGCACGCAAGCGCCGCGCTCCGATGAATACGTCACGCGCTGTCACCAATCCCACGTACGGATTTTCTGTCGCGCATGACTGTTACGTTGAACGTCGTTAGAAAAGAATCCAAAGCGCCAATCAATTTTGTACACCTAATGCCACGCAATAATTACGATTGTGGCAAAATTTTATTGGATTTCTCCCAAGAAGAAAGCCCAGGCCGAAAGCAATAAATGCTTCGATCTCGCTGTTTCTCCTTCTTAGTAAAAAGAGTTCTTACTTCTTAAAGTTCTTAGACTTCTTAGAGTTCTTAGAGTCATAGTCTCGCTACTGTATCGCTTCGTAAAACCGCCGTGCTAACCGCTTAGTGAAAACCGCTATAAAACGAATCTTTTCGAGAAGTACCGAGAAAATCGCCGAGATTTTCCATCACCGCGATTCCAAATACAATTTGGAAAAGGTGACCGCATTTAATATTCTGTTAATCTAATATTTAATTAATTATATTTTCTGAATTTGTAACTGATCATATTAAAGAAAATTCTTTTGTTAAATTACAAAGAAACGGAGTTCTCTTTTCTGTCGTGTATCATATCAACCGTATCTCACCGTACCGTTCTCTCACTCGAATCTTTCCGCGCGGTGCATTCCCGCACATTTTCTGGTCCTTCGAGCCGGATGTGATTCGAAGAAATATTGTTAGACAAACGCCGCATCACTTTAAAAATTTCACGTCAGCGCTCTCGCTCTGATTCGCTCTCGCACAATAATACTAATATGTTGACTGCCTTCTTATCACTCAGGATCACTTTCAAATATTTTTGTCCCAATGGACCATAGTTCGCTTGCAACTTTTCTTGCCCCTCAGATGTTTAAAGCAAGTGTCGAATGGATGTTACGAGCGGTTCCGGTAACCTCGAAAATTTCTTCGATGGAGGAGGCGTGATTGTATGACAATTTGCGCGGCAGTATTATTTCGGACATTTCGTTTAAAGTGAATGGCACGATCGATTCAACACTGATTTCAGGCATGGAAGATTGTATAAGATTGTCGTACGAAGCACTCGGTCGTTTTCTTGTGGTTTTCTCATCTTCTCCTGAAAGAATATTTCAGTCATCCTTGGTGGATTCAACAATGTTTTCAGGATCCTTGGAGGATTCAACAGTGTTTTCGACAATCTGTTTCAGCGGGTCGATAAGTTTGAAGTGTCTCTCCAATCCGATGTTCTCCTCCATTTTATCAAACTTTAAAGCGCGGTATTTTTTGCAAATCGAATCACTCATTTTCACAATCCTCTTATGATCTTTGCTGCTATCCATGTCAACATATCGATGTCAACTGATCACATCACGGTACCGCAAAATCATTAATCCTTTTCTGTATCGCCCATCAGTAAGCGCATTGTCCTTGTCAATCACTAGAAATCCACTCTTGCTGCCAACATTTACGACATAAATCGTAGAAATTCTCGTAAGGCATTTCGATATTCACGTGATCGTTGTACACGCCTTTCAGATTGATACCATTCTGTTTGAACAAGATCAACAGATTTGCTTTATCGCATATAAGGTACTTCGGTATTTGTGCGTACGTCTGACAGAGATAGAAGTACGACGTCCGCGTGTCGTCCCATTGCAAAGTATTCTCTTATCGCGTCCTGCGCATGCCACGTCATCAAAGATAAAGATGGAATTCGGAAGTGCCTCGCTCAATGGAATGACGTCGCTTATTGGAGAATGTAAAATAGCCAATTTTTTCGATCGGTGCTAACAAATTCGCCAGGTATCAATATTTCGGCTGTTAATTTTGAGTATACGTTCTCCAATCGTACGCCATACGTACTTTTTAACAAACTTATCAGCACATTCATCTTTGACGGTCCGTAGACGATAACGCATGTAGAGGCCGGTAGCATGTTGCCATGCTTGCGCATCTTTTTATCGGTTTGCACTTTGCTATCGAGATTCGTCACTTTGATCGTCCGCGACTGGCACACGAACCGTATATTTTCTCCTTCTACAAAATACTGAAAACAATATCGCGAGCGGGTCTTTTTATAGACCGTAGAGAAATCGCTCAGTAATCAAAATGTTTCTCATTGTTGCACAATTTAACTTCAAAAGAGCTGGAATATATACCGAAAATTGTACTGCTGCGAGAGTTAAAAAATTTTATAGATCTGTTATGTGACAGTTTATCCGAACATATACAAACAGATTCGGAGGTACAACAATACCATCGATACCTGAAGCATTACAATTTATCGACTCATCAAACGCATATCGACGGTCCGGCGCCTTTGATAATAAATTGCGGCGAATGCCGTTGAAAAGCTTGTTAAATCGTATGATAAACGCGCTTTCAAACTGCATATTCCCGGATATCAATTTTGCGGTTCGGGAACGCGATTAGAGAAGCAATTGGCCAGAGGTGATTGTATTAATCTATTGGATACTGCGTGTCGCGATCATGAAATGGCATATTCGCGCAGCAACGATCTCGCTGAACGACATGTGACTGACAATATACTCGCCGAGAAGGCGCAGAAACGCATTACCGCGAAAGATTCGACTTTTGGAGAGAGAGAGAGTTGCAGCTATGGCATATAGCCATTATATTTGGATAGCTGAAGGCAAAAACAAAGATTAATATGAGCTTGAAAATAAAGAAAAAGAAGAAGGATAAACGGATACTTCCGACAGTGAAATGCGACATCTTGCCCGTTCTACCGCTGGACGTTCTCAAATCATTGGTCGGCAGGGCGGGGGGAGTCGCCAAGACCGTAAACGAAGCGTAATAAAGCGGCGCAGCGTCAATTGGAAGAACTGCAACGTCATGGAAGACCGCGTTTATCTCGCTCCCTACAAGCACGGACAAGATATCGAAACGAGAACGGTATCGTAAATCTAGACAGTGCCGAGGGACTCGATACGCATTGGATGGCGTATGCGAAAAGAGAGAATCGTGTCTTGTACTTTGACAGTTTCGGCAATCTTCGAACTCAAACAATATCTGGCAAACAGGGTAATCGAGTACAATCGTGCGCCTTATCAGCGTTACAATCAAAACAATTGCGGGCTATATCTATAGTTTCTGCGGTCGATTAATAAGCAATTTAAGGACGGACGTTGCATCGTTTAATTCAGTCGTTTTGCTCGTTCAAACATGTCGCTGATTAGCAAGAGTAGCATCCTTGCTATGAGTTACTTTCTAGCGATACATTTGGGCAACGGCGATTACGAGTTCGGTCTGACAGACTTTGAAACGTACTATATTCTAGAATATAAATTCGACAAACAACAAGTTTTACTATGACAACGAAGAAATTGTCATTCACGAAAAATCGTACGAACTATGCGATACAGATACCTGAAGCGTGAAATTTTACGTTCTCATGACGCGAAGGGCAAAGAGGATGAAGAGTTCCCGCTGGTTCGCGCCAACAACAATACAATGAGAAGCGAGATCAAATGCGCCTATCGGATAAATTTTATAAAACTTTGCAACATTGGCTCGCTGCTGAGATTCGTCGTGCTGGAATCGCGTGCTGGAGTCATGATAGTGGCACGAGTCGGACGTGCCGATAAATATTATCAACGTAAATATCATTCGTATCGAACGCGGGTGCGTACAGCAACGACAACTACGTGCACATGATACACGAGCATATTTTCATTGAATGTACCGCCAGGATATAAGATATCCTATAAAAGCTACATCATTTACCTTTCAGATCATTTATCTTTCGATCGTCGTACAGAGCATTACGGATCTGACGATTCGCGTGAATCAAGATGGTCAATTACTCAATTTTCGCGGGGAGAAGATCACCGTTAGATTGTACCTACGACGGCGCTAAAATGAGATGCTGTGTTGAACAGCCGAATTAGACGAAAGACACCTATTAACGGAGAGACTACATCTGAAAAGAAACTCACTGCGTCCAACTTTGCATTTTTAAAGTCGTTGAGTTTTATCGTACGAAATGACTGATATCTTAAATATTACCGGTGAGCCGATCTTTGACAATCGTATTGTCAAGAGACTCACACGTACAACCCACCAATATTATATTTGAACATAGCGACAAGATACGAATAGCCATACAGCAGAATTTGTACGCGTTGCCGTGACATTTTCTCTACATCGAAGGAAGATTGACGGTGAAGAAGAAATCGTCATATGTCAATGACGCTTGGAAATAATTACGTGGCGTTCATATTCGATGAAATTCGATATGAACTCAACGGAGATTGATCGCAACAGAAACATCGGAATTATCAGTACCATCAAGAATTACGTGTCGATGACGTACGACAAAGCTTTGATTGCACTGGACGCTGGATGGAACTGACATGGAGGAAGGACACTTTAATTCTTGCGTGCCGCTCAACTGCTGTTGGATTTTTGCGAAGATTACAAACGCGTAGTTGTAAACGCTCGCCACAAATTGATTTTGATCAAGCGCGCAACGATTACAATTGTTTGGTGGGAAATGCGATAGAGATAGAGATTGAATTATTCAAAGTGCAGTGGCGAATGCCTTATGTTGCGTTAAACGAGATCAATAAATTATCAATGCTGCGAACATTGGAAAGTCGGATTGGTCGTTATCTGAACAGTTATATGAGTTTTCGCTCGTGAAATCTGTATGATTATCCTTTATTACAAAATACGACTATACATTCAAAACGGCGACTCAGCTTGAGAAGCCGCAATATGTTATTTTTGCTCTACAGACCGAATATCGAAAAAATATCATGTCACTATATGTTCAACGATTGTAATTTGTGTAACGTGAAACTTTATATAAATTCAGCGTTTTATCCGTACGACGATTTAAATCTAGATTTGGGAAAAAGAGATGCGCCGTCCTGTTTGATATGTACTCGCGTTTTCGTAAAGTATATTATGGAATCGATTGCTTGGAAACACTACTCAACATGCTCTCATTTATCGAGAAAGGGTCTTTTGCGGTCATTGATTGTTCATAACAAAACGAATCCGTCAAAAGCGCCATTGTGGACGTACGCATAGAATTTGATTGCAAAGAGAATGTGCCCGCCAATTGTCTCATCATACACAATCATGTAATCGAATACTTTCCATTGTTTAACGTAGTGCGCAAAATCATGCAATGTCAGCAAGTATCCAGAATATAAAAGAAAAAAAAACCGGAGTGAAGTGCAATCTCGAAAAATTGCTCATCATAGTCATACCAATGTTTGTGAATCTGCAAGGATTCGTCGTCGACAAAAGATTTATCGTCAAGGAAGTAGCGGTGCTGAGAAGGGAAACCATTCTCACACACTACATTTTTTCACATCCTATATCATGGCATTTTCTGACAAGATCCGACAAATCTTGCGCTTTCTGGTTGAATATTTATCACCATGGATTGCGATGGTACAATGGGATAGTCCCGTACAGCATGGCGAGGCGTCTAACGGAAACTGATAAAAAAGAGTGAAGCTCTCGTATATGCAAAGGCATACGAAAAACGAAAATGGCTGGTGGATATACTCGACACTGATAATGTCATCATCGAAACTCTGGATACACATTACGAAGATGAAATCACTACGTAATCTAAATAATTGTAACACCATACGATGTGGAAGACACGCTAAGAATTGTGCTTTGCAAAATATATATTTAAAATATTTAACTAGTAGTCGCGACACCAGGAAGAATTATAAGATTTTTAAATAAAATGTATGTTATTCCACATTAATGTTTTATTTCTGTTACCCTTATATCTGTAGACATTAAATAAATATAGTTGATATCCGTTCAATAGCGGTTCGATAGCTGTTTACAGTGAACCGATAGCTATTTGAAAGCTATTTATAACTATTAAATATCAGTCCGTTCAGTAGCTGTTCGATAACAGTTCGATAGCCGTTCGACAACTGTTAGATAGCCATTCGATAGTGGTTTGATATAAGTTTGATATGTTTAATTGCGTTTCAATGATGCTCGAAGAGCTGCAACAGATAAAAATGCTGAGATGGAATCTTTTGGACGCGAGATATACTTTTGATCGAGGCATTGCACATTTGTCATTGATATAAAGCGTTAATGATCTAATTATAACTAATAAAATGCTGAAGTTTCGGCATCGCCATGATATACTTTTTGGCTGAGGTATGAACTTTTGCATGTGGCACTATACTTGGTCGGAAGATTCTTTTTCAAAATGATATCATGCTATCACGTACATTTTTACTATAAATTCCCGCACAGCCTCCACGGTCTGTCAGTTTGCTTGTCGAATGTGTCAATTCGTCTAAAGTCAGTTTGAAATATGAATATTAATAATTTAATCGGTTGTGCATATTATATTAACGTGCAGCAGTTGGTTTAAAAGTCTACTAAATTAATTGATAGTGCGTGCAATTTGCAGCGAGGGATTGCTGATACAGATCATCATGTGCCTGATGGATTGGAAGCTAACGTGAATATTCGCAATGATAATGAGCTGATAGAGAAAACGTAAGTATTACATTATTAATTCAGTAATTAGTAGTGATGCATTCGAGCGAGATGAGAATATTTATCAGTTATTTCTATCAAGATTAAATCTCGGTATTTTCTTATCTTGGGTCGAGATTATAGATTATATCTATTGTGTGTGTGTGTGTGTGTGTGTGTGTGTGTATATATAAATACATATATATATGTATATATTCATTCAGTCATTTATTTTTATTTTTATTTATTCTCATATTTTTTCCAATTTTCTGAAGACGTGGAAAAAACAAACTATAATATATAATATATAATATTAATCTTGTACATGTTATTTTAAACGATACGAAAAGTTTTAGGATGATATTTTGATATTATCGTCAATAATAGCGCAATCACTACAGCGCCAATTCCTTTTAACCCATTGTTTCTTTTTATTTGCATTTTTATATTTTTATTCTTTTGTTTCAGATACGGTATCGCTGACGTCATTACTCAGATAAACGATGGATGCTTTAACAAGATTATTTAAGAAAATTGAGGAAAATTTAAAAAAAATGAACAGATGATTGGGTAGAAAGCGGAGGAGGGAAGATCCAGATGATGATGTCACATTTGTGATGCAGCAACGAAGAACTTAATAATTATAAAAATTTATACAAAAATTATACATATATAGATTGATACAAATAAATACGCATATATAGATTGATACAAATAAATAAATATACATATATAAATTGATAAAAATAAATAAATATACATATATTAGATTAATTCGTTGTCAACAATTATTTGCTTTCTTCCATCCTTCCTTCTTCCAACCTCAGCGATATCATGTTACATGCGACATCGCACTCGACGGTACCATCGCGCTGTTATTATTGCGCAGTGCAAATTATAAAAAATAAAGTAAAATATGATATAATAAAATGTAGATATCAAATAAACAAATAAAATATTTCGCGTGCTAGAAAAATAAGATGACGCATAACAGGAAAAATGGTAAGTATTAATGGTAAGTGTAGCGCGCGATGGAGATCGCGCCTGGCGGCGGTGGAAATTAGCGGTAGACTAGACTGGTCCGGAGACGGTGATAGAGATCGACGGCGGCAGACCGCGCCCAGCAGCCACTGACCTCGCGTGACGTCATCATAGCGACGCGAACCCCGCGTAATTTCCATTTGCGCATTGATATCCATTGATATCATCCTCGTCTCCCGCACCATCCTTTTTCTCCTGTGATGTCATTCCCTCCTCTTTCTCCGTAACGTCATCCCCCACGTCCAGTGATGTCATACTCTCGCCTAGTGACGTCACCCCCTTCCTTCCCCACACCTCCCCACCCCTCACTTCTTCTCACTTCTTCCCAGAATCAGACTATGCATTGAAGATTGAGATTAAAGATTAAAAATTGAAATTTTACCAATAAGGACAAAGAAGTTTTGACTTCTTTTGTTCTGATTGGTCAAACTTCAATCTTTCAATCTTCAATTTCATTCTTCAATGCGTAGTCTGATTCCGGCCTCAGTGTACCTATCCTATTTTATTGTTGCACTTTCTGAACCAAAGAAGTTGTAATATTGGGTCATCTAAAAAGTATCCGCGGTTTTTTGTCACCTAGATGGTGTTGATCATCAATATCATCTAGTGACAAAAAACTGCGGATACTTTTTAGATGACCCAATATATATAGAGCAAGGGACCCCTGTAAGTGGAAATGTTAGATAGTAGAAAAGAAAAGAATATAGGATAGCCAGAGAGAATCAAAAGAGAGTGGAGCGGACTCCCTCGGAAGCTGCCATGTTTAGTACACTATTGAAGTGAATAGGAGATATGGTAGGCATGATGAAACATACGGTGCTGTACATATTAATATTGTACTGCACTAGTATTATGAGTGTATGGCATATAGGTACATACAGTACACTATAAATGGCGGAACCAATCAGAGAAGAGAATCACTATCCACTTCATTCTCTCTGGGGATGACCATTTTTATCTTTGTCTAATGTTGCGCGCGCATAGAACTTTAAAAGCTGAGGCATTAATATATTGCTTTCCTGAAATCTCCCCACTTAATAGTAAAAACAACAACAGTGCATGCGCGATTAAACAAGAATGCTGATGATCATCTCCAGAGAAAATCAAGGAAGCGTGAAATGAATTCAGCCGGAAGCCGCCATTTAGCACGCGTTGAAATGAGTACGAGATATGGTAGGAATGCGATGGAATTATTATACCATATTAGTGTATATGACATATGTATACACACATGCACAGAAGCTATACATGGCAGAACCAAGAGGAGAGAAACGCTATCCGCTCCACGATTCTTTCTAGCCATCTCGTTTCCTATTTCTTTCTATTCGCTCACGCATTCTTAGCTGGCTCCTCTACTCTATAGAGTGATTCAGAACAACCCAGGTATCCCTAAAGAGACATATTCCTGACCGAATTCTAAGACAATTTTTCCTTTAAAATTTTTTCCGAAGTTTATTCTTCAAATTACAGAAGAAATAATTAGTGTATCACGGGTTATGTATAGGGAGTGAGGCACGATTGCGCACATTATCGATTGGACACGGCAGTATTTCCCAATCGGACACGGACCCGATCAGCCGCAGACGTGATTAGATACAGATTCGATTGGACACGGACCCGATTGGCCGCCAATCCGATTGCGCACCGATTCGATTGCACGAGCCAACTACACACAGACTCAATCAAACACAATAGCACTCGGAAAAACGGAGAAAATATTAGTAGATGATAAAAAAACATAAATAAGTGTTTATATATCCACGAAGCGACTCTCACCCTTCCTTCCCCCTGCAAAGGGGCGCACAACTTCTATAATTGTACTGTTGTTGAGATTAAAAAATCGTCATGTAGACAGCAAGATATATAGACTACTACTTATTGATATGGTAATTACGCCCCTCAAACAAAAAAAAATAACATATCCTATGCTTGGAGTTTAATCAAATTAAAAATTACAGCGTAAATAGTGTCTGGTTAGAATATTTTTAATGAAGACGGATGTTTTCATTCATGAAGTAGGATGTGAGAAGTCTGTGTGCAATCAGTTCGTGCGCAATTGGGTTGGTGCGCAATCGGATCAATGCGCGATCGAGTCGGTGTGCAATCAAGTCGATGCACAATCGGGTCTGTGTGCAATCGGATCCGTGTGCAATCGAGTCCGTGTCCTAATGCAACGCTGTGTGTCCGATCGAGTCCGTGTCCAATCGGATCCGTGTCCGATTGAGAAATACTGCCGTGTGATCGATAATGTGCGCAATCGGGACATTCTCCGTATAAGAGACAACAGGAACGGCGCTCATGGTTAGACGCGGGCGCTTTATCCATGGAACGTACACTGACCGGATGCATTTACACATTTATAAAAATACGTTCCTTCTTACCTTTCCCTTTTATCACACTATCTTTTTATCTTTCACTTACTTTAAATATGCTAATTTTATTAAATTATAAATTAGAATAATGAAATTAAAATGAATATTGATTCCTTTGAGTATTGGATTGCATTTTAATTATAATACATTGATAAAATTGTTAGAAAAATGTCATAAAAGAGCGAAATTAGACAATAATTATGTGCGATAAATATTATAAAATTATTATTGACATACAAATCATATAATTATTTTAATACGTCGAAGTCTAAGAGCGTTTCATACAATTTGACGTACTGAAATACTTATTAGACTTAATTGTATGTCAATCGTTAATATACTTGTAGCATGTAATTATTGTCTAATTTCTTTTGTAAAAATTTCTCTAACAATTTTATCAGTGCTATCGCGCTTGTAGCATTTATTATATATTTATAAAAAGTTTTATGAGAAACGCAATTTTACTTTTTAATATTCAAAGAGTTATGTATGAATGTTTAAAGCAAAATATAAGCCAAATACATTTAAAAGCTTATTAATATCTTAATTATAAAATTGTTGTTACCTTGTAGATGTTGATGATTCTATTTTGCTCTAGCTTCTTGAAATAGTCGGAGGATTAAGTTTGAATGTACTGTAATAAGTGCTCCACACAACTGTTTACTGTTTAATTTACTTCTATCATTCAAATGTTAAATATCATTTAGATAATACTCAAGAATTATGTTTTACTTACCGATTTTGATGAAATTAGGCTTATTGAGCGCATTTTTGCATGAAACGAAAGAATCTGGCAAAAAAAAAACGCGTCGTTCTACCCTGTGAGCCGAGATATTAAGCGTTAAAGTTGATAACTATTGAGATTAGGAAACCTGTCACAGAGACAAAATGAAGTCTATAATTGTCTTGTTTCACATGGGTTTCGACTTTCTACGCGAAGCAACTCTCATCTCCGATTCTTACCCCCCTCCTTCCTCCCTCCTTCTTCAAAGGAGCGCATGACTTCTATAATTGTACTGTTATTGTTGAGATTAGAAAATCTGGCAGCTATGCCGCATTGAATAAAAAAAAAATAATATATCCTACCCACTTGGGGCCTAACTGCCTAGAAATTGCAGTCTAGACAGTGTCCGCTTGGAATATTTCTAATCCATGAAGACAGTGAGAACAATCTTTTTAGTGCGGTTTTTTTACTGTCTAGGCAGCAATTTCTAGGGAGTTAGGCCCCAAGCGGTTAGGATATGTTATCTTATATTTGTTCGGGACAGCATAGCAAAATAAAATCGTTAAACATCTACAAGGTAATAGCAATTTTATAATTAAGATAATAAGTTTTTAAAGTATATTTGGTTTACCTTTTTGCTTTAAACATAACTCTTTCATAACTCTTTGAATATTAAACTAAGCATGATCGCGTTTCTCATAAAATTTCTCATAAGTATGCAATAAATGCTACGACAGCGCAAATAAAATTGTTAGAGAAATTTTTATAAAATTGAAAAATTAAACAATAATTTAGCCACAAATATTATAATGTCTATTGATACAATTAAGTTTAACAAGTATTTCAGTACGTCGAATTGTAAAAAACGCTCTTAGAATTCAACGTACTGAAATAATTGTATCATTTGTATGTCAACAATAATTTTATAATGCTTATCGTAATTATTGTCTAATTTCGCTCTTTTATGACATTTCTCTAACAATTTTATCAATTTAATTAAAATGTAATCCGATATTTAAAGGGTTCATTATTTATTTTAATTTCATGCTTTATAACAACCTGACTTTTACACACGGACGTAGTTCGCCGGTATTAATGTTGCGGAACGTAAAAGGGATTCTGGCAGAAACGGTGAGATGCAAAAAAGAAATCGGTGTATTTAATGCTGAAATATAGATAATGTGTATTTACGAGAATTGTCTGATGTACAATCGTGTCTGTGTGACAGCTCGGTATTTCGCGGAATTGACGGAGCCGGCTAGAAAAAACAGTGTCGAGTAATATAATGAAGTGCTTGTGTGTCGTGTCGGTGTGTATCGATGCTCGGTGTCTCAGAGCACCCGTACCACCCTTTTAAAAGGTAGGGATGTGTTTGTACAAAAAAATGGTTCAGACAAAATTTGCAGGATTTCGGGAGATCTATCTGATGGTGACCTTGAATTTGATCTTGAGGTCGACCTTGGGCATAACTCAAGGTCAAAGTACCGTTTTACAAATATAAACCCTTATTCATGACATCACAAATGAAAATAGCGGAAAATTTTACGTCCGAATACGTTATCAAGCCTAGGTCAAAATTACCCTTAGAGGTCATGTGGAGGTCAAGTTACTTTTAGAGCACCCGTACCAACCTTCTAAAAGATATGGATGTGTTTGTACAAAAAATAGTTCAAACAATATTAGGTATTTACATAGCTATGATGCATCCATCTGCTGGTGAATTTGAATTCTATCTTTAGATTCATTTGTAGTCATGTACATCGATTTTTAAAGATCCCTAATTATCAAGATCTTGAACAGTCGATGCCGCCTGTGTCAGCGTTACCCAAGATGTACCACGTGGAGGTCACAAGGTCGGACTTACACCTCGTCGGGGTGCTTTTTTAAGGTGGTTCCCCTTGCCGTCACCTTTGTTCGTACGCATGTGTTCAGTCTAGATTTTCGAAGTGTCCTCCACGTGCATGTATGAAGGCTGTTATTCTTCGTTGAAAATCATCCGTCACCCGACGAATTTCGACAGGATCTAGAGACTGGCTTCTCGAATTCTGTTCTTCATGTCTTCTGAAGTCGTAGGTCGTTCGCGGTATACGAGGTCTTTTATTCTTCCCCACAAATAAAAATCCAAAATTGTAAGATCCGGTGATCGTGGTGG
>NW_011627000.1:209398-232646 GCF_000204515.1 Acromyrmex echinatior | reverse complement strand
TCAACGAAGAATAACAGCCTGCATACATGCACGTGGAGGACACTTCGAAAATCTAGACTGAACACATGCGTACGAACAAAGGTGACGGCAAGGGGAACCACCTTAAAAAAGCACCACAACGAGGTGTAAGTCCGACCTTGTGATCTCCACGTGGTACATCTTGGGTAACGCTGACACAGGCGGCATCGACTGTTCAAGATCTTAATAATTAGGGATCTTTAAAAATCGATGTACATGACTACAAATGAATCTAAAGGTAGAATTCAAATTCACCAGCAGATGGATGCATCATAGCTATGTAAATACCTAATATTGTTTGAACTATTTTTTGTACAAACACATCCATATCTTTTAGAAGGTTGGTACGGGTGCTCTAAAAGTAACTTGACCTCCACATGACCTCTAAGGGTAATTTTGACCTAGGCTTGATAACGTATTCGGACGTAAAATTTTCCGCTATTTTCATTTGTGATGTCATGAATAAGGATTTACATTTGTAAAACGCTACTTTGACCTTGAGTTATGCCCAAGGTCGACCTCAAGGTCAAATTCAAGGTCGCCATCAGATAGATCTCCCGAAATCCTGCAAATTTTGTCTGAACCATTTTTTTGTACAAACACATCCCTACCTTTTAAAAGGGTGGTACGGGTGCTCTGAGACACCCGGTATACGCGCGCGCGCGCGCGCGCGCGTGTGTGTGTGTGTGTGTGTGTGTGTGTGTGTGTGTGTGTGTGTGTGTGTGTGATGTGTGACGCGGTGTGGTTTGGTTTTGTCGCTGTCGGCTGCTGCCGATCGCAGTGTACGTGCAGCGTGAGAGACGCGGGACGCGAGCACACTTAGGCCCCTATTCTTGAGCACATATAAATAATTTTTGCATACGGAAATGACAGTTTCTCGATTATAATTGGTCAATTGTATACGGAATTACAGCCTCTGATTGATTCGTACAGCACGCGGGTATGCGCCAGCCAATCGCGGTCGCGTTCGCGTTTGCGGTTCCCGTTGCGGTAAAGCGAGCAAGTTTTCTCCGATATAATGAAGATGCGTTTTGGAGTGCACCCGACGGTCGAGAACTTCTCCATCCCTTTGTTATTGTCGACGTTCATTGGTTTTTAAGGTGTTGGCGGTCGAGAACTCTTGACAGAGGCAGAGAACATTATCCCTGGAATCGTGCCGATATGTGGAGGAAGCGGCGGCAAGCCGAGAACGCTCAGTATGACAGAGTACACTCGGACACAAAAAATTCCCGTCGGTGCAGTCGTACTGACTTAGCTGATCAGCGGCCAAGAATGCTCGGCGAGATAGAGTATACTTTGCCTCAGATTGCTCCCGTCGATGCAGTGGTTTCGGAATATGCCGGTCGGTTGCTACCGAAAACTCTCGTCAGAGCTCTCTCTACCGCTTTTTTGCGCTTGCGGCCGGAGGATACGAATCTGGAAGAGGATCGGAGCAGGCAGGAAAAAGAAGAATTTTGTCGAGGAAAACTCAGCTTTTATACTAATTATTGCTCTCATTCGTTATTCAGAATCGTTCGGCGATTCCCGTCGATTAACAATACGAACGGGAAACAACGGAACTCGACGGAATTCGGATGCATTCGGTTAACTCCGACGGAGCTGCTATACCTGTGAATTATTTTTTTGATTTATTAAAAAATATGCGGGCGCATCGCACTCTCATCGTTGTATCCCACTGGTGATGGGATGCAACAGCATTCGGCTAGGTTTTTTGCCGGATGCATATAAGAGATGCATCGTTACATGTTTTATAATTTAATGAAACTAGCATATTTAAAGTATATGAAAGACAAAAAGATAGTACAGAGGAAAGAAGGAACATGTTTTTATAAATGTGTGCGTCCGATTAATATGCGCCCCATGCAAAGCCATCCCGTCTTCTATACGCCACCCATGATACGCTAATTATTTCTTCTTGTAATTTGAAAACTAAGCTTCGAACAAAATTTTCGAAAGGAAAAATTGTCTTAGAATTCGGTCAAGAATACGTCTCTTCAGGGACATTTAAGTTGTTCTGAATCACCCTATATACAACTTCTTTATTATGAATCAGTACACACAGTGCAATATGTTAAAATTAAACAAATATACATTTGTTTCACTTCAACTTATTGCACCAGTGCAATAATAAAAAACAAACCTAATAGCTCTTGCACACAGAACATAAAATTGACGCAATCAACGTCTCGCTCGAAAGTAATAGATATCTATTCATATAATTTCGCGCAACAAAAGTTGAACTCAATCCAACTTTTACCACGCGGCAGAAAAAAAATACATTAATGAAAGTACTTCCCATCACTTGTAAAACGCTACGAATTAATTCCAACACCTAATATTATTTCCAGAAGTTTTGCAAAGTTGGGTCGACTTAAGAACATAGAATTATAGGAGAAAGACTCAAAATTTTTAATGAAAGAGAAGATCTTGGATATATATGTACTTTATTTTTCTTCCCACCTCGAGAAACGCGATCTCTTCCCGAAGCTGCCAGGGACTGCTGCCCTGCCTCCCGACTCAGCAGCGCGCGCCCTTCCGTTCTCTCCTATTGCTCAGATTCGCTCAGAGTCGCCCCACCTGATTGGTCGCGCCATGCCACGTGATCGCTGCTACTGCGATCTGGTCGACCTGTACACGAACATGTCCACACTTGTTTCCTCGTTAAATTCTTCGTGAAAATTCCGCGTCATCTCTCTTTTCTACTACAGTTTCGACCATCTCTGACCATAGGCTGTCCTGTCTTATAACTAATTTGTACAAGTCGTCTTCCGCATTTTCAAAGTCGTTGTCTGGTGAAGACTCTGCCAGTTGTTCGCGCCAAGGTTTCATGTTTGCTACTTTCCATGTCTCTTGATGGGTCGTTGTGAGACCTGGCAACTTTCGGGATCTGCCACGACGTATCGATCATTTTTCAACTTGTGAACAACACGGTAGAATCCTCTATATGCTGGAATCAATTTTCCATCGGTTTCGAAATTTTTTAAAACAAAGAGGTTGTTTAAAATAACGCTCTCCGAGTATTCTCGTGCCTCTTTACGCCTTTTGTTTACATAAGTTTCATTATACAAGCTCGCCTTTTCAATTCTCTCCGCTACTTACCATACACTTGCATTCGTTCTAAATCTCTTTCGCCTTCCTCATTTTGGTTTTCGACGTATACCTCATTTTAGTTCTCTAACCGCGTCGAACACATGTCCTCGCTGCAGCACTCCGAACAATAATCGATTGGGGGTTTCTCCGGTTTATTGTATTATTCATAGCAAACTCTATTTCCTCTAACGATTTATGCCACTCCCTTCCGTCATACAATTTACCTAGTGCCGATGCTAAAATTCTATTATACCTTTCGACCTGCCCGTTCGCTTGAAGCGATGCAATCGTCTGTTTATATGTCTGTTTATATGGCGGTTGCAATCTTTTTCGTGTTCTATTTTAGCTTCCTTCATAAACTCTTCAAATTCCTTTGAGGTAAAACTAATTCCTCGATCGGATATTAAGATTCTCAGTTTACTATACGCGCTAAAATAGTCCTTCAAGCATCGTATCATCTCGCGGGAAGTTGTAGTTTTTACCGCATACAATTTTACAAATTTAGTAAAGGCGTCTATAACCAGAAATACATACTTCTTCGTGGCATTCGCTTGATCTACGGGGCTAAAATGAACAACATATATCATCGAAAACGTCCCCTTTGGTATATTATGCATGAAATCTTCGCTTTTACCCGACATCTTCAAAAAAGCAATACAATTTCGTCGTATCGTCAATGTCGTACAATTTCTGATGAACTCGTTGACCTTGGCCTTCATTTTTGGGAACCAGTAAGTCTCCTGTAAAAACACTAATGTTTTATTCCAAAGTCATAAGAAATAACCAAAATCACTATGATATTGTAAAGTAAGTCCTGCTCCATTGTGCGCGGGACAAGAAATAGAATTTTGTCATCCCTTTTACGATAGACGAGATCATTCCGTATTTCATACAGACTATCTTGTTCCTTTTTCAAATGTATTCTTAATTCTTTAATGACCGGATCTTGCAATTAACAAACGGACAGTTTATACTCGAAAGTATTCACTTCTATCACTAAAATTCCGCTTGCTCGACTCAGCGCGTCCACATGTTGTATTCTTTTTCTCGGCCTATGCTCCGTAGTGTAGTCAAAATTTTGTAATTCAAACGCCCATCGCACGATCCGTGGATTTATCTCCTTTTTATTCAGCGTCATGACAAACGTATTACAATCGATAATTATCTGAAAGGGATATCCTGAAGATATATGCGAAATCTCTTTAGGACGTATACTATGGCAAGTGTTTCCAGCTCATAGCTATGATAATGCGACTCGATCTCCGTAAGTTTTTTCGAAAAATAAAAGATCGGATAAAAAAGTCCATCGACTTTCCGTTGGAACAGTATCGCATCGAAACCTCGCGAGCTCGCGTCACAATTCCGTCTCATCCCCTGGACTGTAAAGATAAAATCGGCACGGAAACTAACTTGCTTTTCAACAATTCGAATGCCTCCGTTTGTTTCCAACCGAACTCAAACGTCACTTCCTTCTGAACTAAATCTTAATAAATGTAGAGGTCCCACGATTATCGAAAAATTTGTTACGAATTTTCTAAAATAGAAGCATAGTCTGAGAAAACTTTGACCGTCCCGGACATACAGGTATTTAGGAATCGGGAACTCTTTTACGGTCGCTATCCCGGAATCATTCGGACGGATACCCTTGGCCGATATCGTTATCGATAACATATCCTAAAAATTCGATCTCCTCAAACATAAAATGGCATTTATTCAGGCGCAACTCGAGTCGATTTTCTATAAGTAACTTAAAAATATGTTCAACGCTTCTAAATGCTTTTCTATAGTTTCGGTGGCAACAAGAAAATCGCTCATATAAGCCACGACGTCATCATTCTCAATTAAATCACATCATCAACGAAGCGCTGAAACCGAGCTGGTTTTTCAATCCGAAAGGCATTTTCGCAACTGAAAGGCGTAATAAAAGCAGTATACTTGACGCTATCTTTCTCTACGTATACGTGGTGAAATCCGTCTTTGAGATCTAGTGACGTAAAATAACGCTTTCCTTGCAGCGCATCAATCTGTTCTTCGATTATTGGTAACGGGTAATTGTCACGTGCAGTAATTTTATTAAGAGCACGCTAATATTTTTCCGTATCAACACAATCCTGGAAGCATATTTGAAGTTACTGAGACGAATGATACCCCGTTTTAACAAGTCGTCTAGAATGGTATGAACTTTGTTTTTTTCATCAATCAATAACCTACTGGGTACAAAGTGGAATGTCTGTCCTTTTTTACATGTAATTTTAGTTCTGCTCTTACTTTAGGCTCCGATATCCTCGTAGTTTCTAAGTAACATGAACGAATCTTTTCTGCAAGCTTACTCCTGATCGCATACGGTAAGTTCGAATTTATGTTAAATTTATCCATCTCATCCACGACCGTCTCATTCACGTCAATGTGTAATATTTCATTCACATTGTCCTCAACCTCCTTTCCAACTGCCGCGCCATAGTAAAGTCCAATTTTCTCAATCCGTCTCTACCAAGCAACATGTCACATTACATAGTATGACACGGTAATTTTAATTCGTTCGATATTTTGCTCTCGAAATTTATTCATGCGAACACAGTATCTATAATTTCCAACGCGGAGCTATTAAACGTAATGCTCAGCCTGCAGCATCGAACCCGGCAGCACAAATTTAGATTTAATTAAGCTAATCGGACATGCGGTGTCTAACTATGAATCCGCGGCGAATCTACATTCCAAATCGATAGTACTTATCTGTATTCCTACACACTTTATATATTCATTACTGTTCCCATCCTACTCGACTACATTAGAAACCTGTGCGCCTCGGTGTCCTTCGCTTCCGTGAACGTCACCTGCTTCTTTTGTCCGCAGTCTCGAGTCCGATGACCTATCTCTCCGCACTCATAGCACGAACCTCGCTCCCTCTTTGGCCTGCTGCAATCTCATGAAATGTGTCTTGTTGCAATTATAACACTTAATATCCTATAGTCGTTCCGATTCTTTTATCTTGCTGCTTGTCATCCGATTTGTTGACAATGTTTCCTCGACCTAGACGGTTCTTGCTTTCGGACTTTTTTAAGATGATCTGCTCGAAAACTCTCAGCAGATCTTCCTTTCTCTCAAAACGATGCATGCGTACCTGGTTGCGCAGTTGCGTCTCAAGAATCCCATCGATAATAAAATCTGTGAGTTCGTTTTTGTCGACCGATACTTTACCCAGTATTACTTTGTCGAAATAATAATCGTTGAAGAATTCATCGCTACGCCAGTTTCTTTTTTCAAAACGTCGACGCAATTCTAATTTTGACGGTCGATAATCAAACATCCTCTTCATTTGACTTATGAGCTTCGTTACCGGCATCTCCAGATGCTCTAGTCTTGAGTGAAATCACTGCAAAGTTCGCCACTTAAGTTTCATCCCTATTAAAATTCGCATGTTATTGTCAAGTTGGTACGTAGCACGCACAAGCTCAAACTGCCTTTTCCAGCTCCAGAATGTGTTTTCGGCACCCATAAATTCGTTAAGAAGTTCTAACGCAGAAATAGTGGGCCGTGTTGTCGCCGGTGGGCCGTCATTCCTCGCCGACGTTATCGCTGGCCTATCTCTCTCGGCTCTTTCTAATCGTAAATCTTCCATTCACAATAGCATAAGATCATTCTCGCATCTCATACGCTCTAGATCTCTAGTGAGGCTTACAATCACATTCTCCCGAACTGCATGATCTTGTCTCGTCACGTCTGTCGGAATTGCTCGTTTCTCCCCTCCTGCCGCTAATTCAATCCAACAGCTCGTCCTGAATCGGCTGTTGATTTTCTTCTCCACTTGCACATTTCTTGCTATCTCCCTCCATAATCCACTCGGGTCATGTTGGTACAATCTTTTTAACAGCGTTGCGTTATTTCTCGCTAGTGACAATTTTAATTGCTTCAGAATTGCTTTCAATTGCGTTACTCGAAAGTCTTCGTCCGCCATAACTCGTACAGTCTTTTTTCACTCACCACCACTTCACTAACGAAATAAGGCTATATAGTATTCTCCCGTAATCACATAAACTGTCGGACAGCCCGTTTGCGAGTAAATGCCACTTCTCATAAATGTAGGAGAAAGGCTCAAAATTTTTAATCAAAGAGAAGAAGATCTTGGATATATATGTACTTTATTTTTCTTCCGACCTCGAAAAACGCGATCTCTTCCCGAACCTTCCGCTGCCAAGGACTGCTTCCTTGCCTCACGATAGCAACGCACGCCATTCCGTTCTCTCCTATTGGCTCGTTCAGAATCGCCCCGCCTGATTCGTCGCGCTATACTACGCGATCGCTGCTATCGCGATCCGGCCGGCAACCCGTATACGAACATGAACGAATATGTCCGTACTTGCTTTCTCGTTAAATTCTTCAGGAAAATTCCGCGTCTCTTTTACAAATTTCTCTTTTACAATAGGCTAGTACGACAATTTCCGCCGCGCAGCAAGCGTTGCCGCGTTCTGTGTGCAGGAGCCATTAGAATATAAAATTATTGGTGCGACAATTTCCGTCGCGCGAGAAACATTGCCGCGTTCTGTATGCAAGAGTCGGTCAACAAAGCGTGAAGAGGCAAAACCGGAAACACATCGAAACGCGCGCGCAAAATGTTTCAAATGTGAAGTGTAAAACTGAGGCTAGATTCAAAAATTTACTGCCAATACTGAAAATCTATAATGCACACAACATAAATCTCAATATAACCAGTAGGGACACTTGCGAAAAAATGCGAATCCGCGCAGATATAGCTTTCGTTTTGAGCCGGATTCAATGAAATGTAAAACGACATGTAATGTATGTGTAATGACAGTATGTATGTGTAATGTATGTACATGACATAATGTAAATGTTAACATGGCGGATGCTCACGTGACATGGAGATCAAAGGTGCCGAAGTGTCCCTACTGGTTATACTGTGACCTTTTATTACCAGTTGAAAATCTATAGTTTACGTCACAGATCTTGTGTACGTCACATCTATAGTTTACGTCACAGGTCTTGTGTACCAACAACCTGAAGTGTAAAACTGAAATTGTACAGTCAGGGATTAAAAGATTGCAACACGTTTTTTTTTATGGTTTTCGAAACGCGGCGAAATTGTCAAAATGCGAGTTACTGTGCGAAGTGGTTAGGATAGCTGTCAACGAGATGACGAAATCAAAATATACAAGATGTAAGTAAGTGAGTATGTACGTAAGTAAATATTATATTTTATAATTATTTTGTATATTAGAATAAATAATCTACTCATATAATGTTTCTACTTACTTGAACAAAATATATAAATGTTTCTCTAATGTCTTTTCAGATCTGAGAGAACAATTTTTTAACTTTAGACATCATAAGACACGGCGTAATAGAATACGATCAAAAGAAGAATGGATTATGATATCATGGTGTTCGCGAATAAGATAAACTTCTTTGGAAAACAATCTGTCATACGTATTCATAAAAATATTTCTACATTTTGCAATACAATGACTTTTTCACGCTTACACTACTGTAAAAATTTTTTCAAGATTAGATAAGCGCAAATTACCCATATGGATACAGGAACATTTGAATAACAGTTTATGTTATGAATTACAGTTATTTATCAATTGAAGAAGCTGTAATATTAGTACATAGACAGGTAATATCAATCTTTCATTACAAGTAATATTAACTTTCAAGAAGTATTTCAAGAAGTGCTCGAAAGAGACAGCAGAAATAGGAAGCTGCAATCTTCTCTTCGGACATAAGGAACGAAGAAAGATAAGCTTAAATATAAATTTTTCGTGAAAAAATATGACAGAAGGTTCAAAGTAAGAATATTAATTAAAATAAAATTATTGAGTCATTAAAAACTTAAACGTCGTTTAATTTGTATTCTACAAACATTATTTTATTAATTTTGAGAAAATCTATTTATTATTAACATAATACATCAAATTTTCTTGATTTCTTTTTAACTTTCTACACTTATGATTTACAACTTGTGCACAACATGTAATTTATGTGATAGATGTGTAGAAAAGATCTCATCCTTAATGGAAACTGTAAGATATGCCAGTGTATTATAACCAGCGAAGTTAATCGCTGTGGTTTGTCTTTAAGATCGCTTGTGAATTAGAATATTGACAGTGAATATACAAAAAAAAAATTCATTAGAATATTAATTCATTAAAATATTATTCAATTTGAGATATATTTATTATCTAATTAAACTGTAATCTTGCTTATTTGTATAAACGAGATTTCATTGTCTGTTAGTTGAAATATTACAATCTCGTTATATATAATATTACATATAATATTACACAGATAAGTCAGAAATTAAAATTAGTTTGTGTAATGTTATCTATCAATTATAACAGTTAAACTGTAACAGTACAATTCTTGGATGTATCTTCCGAAATGCGAGTGCATAGCATTACAAGTAACGTCTATCACTTTCTTTGGAACATTACGTTATAACGTTATGATATGATGAATTGCCACCGAATCACATCTATGTATCGTAATTACCATAAATTTCTTCTTTCTACATTTGCGTTTTTAAAATAATTTCGTACATATTTTAATTTTTATGTTAACAACTTAAAGATGACCTCATAATAAGCCGAAACGTTTTGTTATATTTGTGATTAAATTTTGTCAGCAAATTTCTATGTTTATAATTATCTTGAATATTGTAACAAATATATTATATTGACTCGTAGCTCCTTATATGTGTTGAATTTAATTATTTGAGCCGTTTTCTTATAATTTTAATTATAAATTTAAAAAATTATAATTTTTTAAGTTATATTTTTAATAAAGCACATTTTTCCGAACTTAACATATTTACGATTTTTTTTAAGATTAAAATTAAATTTTTCACTAAAACGCTATTGTTCCATTTTCTAAAAGGATGAAATTATATATCATAATTTTTGAAAATTATTTGAACAAATCACAGACTTTTATAAATAGTTCTATCATAAACTTTTATAAATAATCCAAAGAGCTTCGCTTCCATATTTGAAGACAGCAGAGGCAACGCCATATTGGAGTTCTCTCACTCACACATGTATAAATTACATGGACAAATTCACAATATTCACAAACAGGACGCATACATACGCATATGGGAAGTAAAACAAGGACAGTTCGGAATCGGATTCATCTCTTTCTATCACATTGAGTCAGCAGTCTATTTATATAAGTTTGTGGAATTAATACTATTGTCTGTTGATTTGATAACAGATTTAAAGATGGTTAGGATCATTTTAATTCAGAGTATCTATTATGTGACCACCAAGTGTGACCAGGAAAGGTTAAAAAAATTTACTTTAATTTAGTAGCTTCAAAATGAGAAAAAAGACGTAGTGAAACTGTCAGTTATATTAAAGAAAAGTAGCTAGACGTGTAGGCGGAATAACAAAATTAATAGGAAAGATTTTAAAATACAACAAGAAACAAAGGCTAAAATTTTTGCTATAAGCGGTAAATTATTATCAAGAAAGAGTACCATTGACGAATGAGTACCATTTAATCAATTCTTTATTATACTTTCCCTTTAGCATTGTTTTGTACATAAATGAACATTAGAAATTGTAGCTTGAGGTTTCGAACGCTTATTATTATATGTTTAACTTTTCACCAAAAACAAATTAATTTGTTATAAATCTTTTTGTAATATGTTACAAAAAGTATGATTTAGATAACCAGTATTGCATTTAATTTCTCCCTTACGTTTGTACTAAAAATAATATTTACATAACCATTTATTTACAAAAAAACACTATTATATACATTATCTTATAAGACCGCTATCTTATTATGAAAAATATACATTCTACATTATGCGTATTTCTGAAAATATTATTCTATTATTAATTTTTATTATTATAAAAAATGAATTGCATAAATTAATAATATCAACTAATGGTATCATCCATGACCCGTCTACAAAAATTTTTTCTGCTGATATAATAAACGAAAAAGAATATAAAAGCGATGAAAGAAAAGAATCAAGAAAAATAACTGAAATATTAAAAAGTCAACGAAAAAACAAATGAAGAAAAAATTACGATAAATATATCAATGAAGGGAGCCTACCCCGATGATGATTTTGTATGAACAGACTTCATACAAAAGATCCAAAAAATCCGAGTACATCCCACAGACCTGCTTGTAAGTTTCGATGTAAAATCCTTTTTCACAAAAGTCCCAATAAAAGACACATTAAATATAATAAAGGCCTCACATGAAGTCCCCTCCGATCTCATCCCGCTAATAGAGCATTGCTTAACAATTACTTACTTCTCCTATAACAACTAATTTTATAAACAAACATCAGCAGCGGCAATGGGTTCTCCTATTTTTCTTATAATCGCCAATATCTTCATGGAGCTTTTTGAGAAAGAGGTCCTCAGAAAAACATCCAAAAAACCAAAAGTTTTGTTTCGTTATATAGACGACACATTCGTGATGTGGAGACACAGCAGAGCCGAACTCCATAAATTCCTTATTTTCCTCAATAATCAACATTTAAACTTCACTATAAACATAGAGGAAAACGGAAAACTCTCCTTCTTAGCTGTTCTTGTCTCTGAGAAAGCTGATGGTACCTTAGGCCATCAAGTGTACAGAAAACAACACACACAGATAGATACCTACTATGGTGGTGCCGAGTCGCATCATCACCAGCACAAAAACAATCTGCAATCAATTCACTTGTACATAGAGCTTTCACCATCTCTGACAAAAAATATCTACAGACAGAACTCAACCACCTAAAACTAGCCTCATAGAAAAACGGACACGACAAACCAAAAGACAACCAAATAATTAATAAACATGTAAACAAGACAATGGTCTCTGACAACCAGACGAAACAATCCTCTCCATTCTCCCATACGTCGAAGGAACAACAGATCGGATTGGCAGGATATTAAACAAACACAATAACTATCCGAACTAACTTCAAACCATCCAAAAAAATAGGACAAATCTTAAGAAATCCTAAAGATCAAAGATTTTTACTCCACAGGAATATCTTGCCTCTCCTGCGGACAAGTATACATTGGAGAAACCGGGAGAATGGTCAACCTACGGATAAAAGAACACCAACGTGATGTCAGGCTAAAACATATCACGCAGTCAGCATTATCAGAACACAACATCGAAACAGGACATCAAATACTGTTTGACAAAACGACCACTAACATTACATCATACTTTCCAAGAAAGTGTAGAGAAGCCATAGAAATACAAAAACACCCTAACAATTTAAATAGAGATAATGGCTATAATAACATAAATAAAATATAGAAAACCATTCTTCCGGTTATTGAAGACCAATTCCCATCTCTCCTCCCTCCCCACGCCCACAATTCTCTTCTTTCCCTCCACCACTTCAATAAGAAATAACAATTAATAAACAAAATTTGTTTGGTCATTGTCCAAGCTATGGCTGGATTAGAATTCGAAGGAACAAGAAAGGCGTCACACAGATCAGTTCTTTTAAATTTCAAGAAACGTTATATTTTAAAATCATTTCAAATTATAACAAAAAAAATAAAATAAAAAATGTGTACATCTTAAAATGCCACTCGGCTAAACAAAGGATTACTAAACAAAGGATGGAAAGCTAATGCGGAAATCCGACTTGAACACACTGTTAGCGTGCTGTCACATGTAGCCTATAATCCGTAATCCGTATCGGATGTCCGGATGAAACAAAAGTTATTAGGGATTGCGTATGTACGGCAAATATTTTTCACATAATCCGCAATTACGTGAAAAAAGAGTTCTAGTACAGTCTAGTGCAAGAACAGAAAACAGATCATTTGTTGTATTCACAATAATTTCTACAGTCTCTTCAATTTTAAATAAATTGTAAACATGCGAATCATTTTATTGTTAGTTTTCTTTGATGAAATGAAGAAGTCATTAAATTTTTTAATATTTACATCATCACTAATAACATACCAAAGATTCATTATGCACTTCTAATTTCAAAATTGTTGTCAAACATGTTTAATCAATCACTATTTATACATTTAAGTTATGTAAGATACGAATAATAAATAAAAATAACCATTTTATGTAATAAATGCAATTGTCATTATAATATATATAACTATTTTGTGTTAAATATTATTATTAATAAATAGAGATCAATAATGAATAAATCGCTTTATCATTACCATTTCTTAGCTTAGTTCTTGATCATTTTTCAATTTTCGTAATCGAGATATTAATCTAAAGTGCTGAATATCGATAGTTTGGCGTGCGAGAGTGAAAACTGCCTAGCAAACGCCTCGCGCCGCACATATCGCCATGAGTCTCTAAACGTCACAACTCGAACGGGCAGACATCTGATTAGCACTTCTAGTGTCATTTAGCGACAGACGTTGCGGCTATACATTCTGCTGATCGACGACGTTTCTTAAAATGATGATCAAGTTCAGAGATTCAGAGGTTTGCAATACCTCTGCTTGCAGGACATATAGAAAAAAAATAAAAGTACTTTCATTATACGAGGCAAGTCAATAAGTTCTTAGAAAATTTGTTAGAGGATACTCGTAGTGTCATGTCACATTACTTTTTGACAAGTAGCATCTTTCAGCTGATTACTGTCAAATTTTGAGCGGAATTCATCGCGTGGTTTCATTTCTGTAGACGAACAACCTTTATATTTTTTGCAAAATGGAAAAAAACGAGTTTCTTGCAGTGATCTACATATGAAAGGTTTAACACCGAAAGAAATCAAACCGAATTGGATAATGTTCATAGCACATCTGCACCAGCGTTTGCGACTGTATACAATTGTGTGAATGAATTTAAACATGTGGTCGTACATCCACATGTGATGCACTTCGTTCGAGACGTCCAATTGAGGCTGCTACGCCAGAAATTATCGATAAAGTCCATGATATTGTTTTGACTGACCGACGAGTGAAAGTGCGTGAGCTGTTGAAGCCACAGGCATATCACATAGCACAGTGATTTCAATTTTGCACGAACAATTGAATACAAAAAAGCTAGATGGGTGCCACGTTTGCTCACTGTGAATCATAAACGCGACCGTGTGACGATTTCAAAATAATGTTTGAAGATATTTCAACGTAATCCAGATGAATTTCTGCGTTGATTCATTATGTGGAACGAAACATGGATCCATTACTTCACACCTGAGACGGATACCTGAAGGAACAGTCAAAACAATGAACTTCACCGAGTGAACCAGCTCCGAAGAAGGCGAAGACTGTGAAGTCGGCCGGAAAGATAACGGTCACAGTTTTATGGGATGCACGCGGTATATCGATTACCTTCCGTCGAAGCAAACGATCAATGGCGATTAATATGCAGCCTTATTGGACCGTTTCAACATTTTAAAGAAAAAAACGTCTCCATTTGGCAAAGAAGAAAGGGCTCTTCCATCAAGACAATGCACGAGTTCACACGTGCCCGGAATCGATGGTCAAATTCAATGAATTCCACTTCGAATTGCTTCTCCATCCAACATATTCGCCAGATTTAGCTCCCTGCGACTATTTCCTGTTTCCAAATCTGAAAAAATGGTTCGGAGGAAAGAAATTCACCACCAGAGAGCAGCTCATCGCCGAAACAGAGGCTTATTTTGAAGAGTTGGACAAATCATATTATTCGGACGGCTTGAAAAAGTTGGAGAATCGTTGGATCAAGTGTATTGAGCTGAAAGGAGACTATGTTGAGAAATAAAAATGAATCGATAAAAAAAAATGTTTTACTATCTTTTTCTAAAAATTTATTGACTTGCCCTCGTACAATCCGTGCAGTAGCTATCGATTGAGCATATATAGAATTTGATCAGTTCAGCTGATATTGAGAATCATGTCTCCAGATCGGTCACAACTTGCCTCTCTTGTCCGGCTACCCTCCCCCCTCCCCCTCGAAAAATATTTTATCAAAAATAACTTTATTGTAGTGTTTTGAAATCTACTAGTTCTTGATACCAACTATAAGATTCTGGAATCAAAAACAGAGTGTGCCATTAAAAAAAATCGATATGACCTTGACTTTGGCGACGTCAGCTAAGATTAAACTGACCAGATCAGTGAACAGATCATCTATTAAAATCTTACAACTTTTGTAAGAAACATTTCTTCCGGAAATGTTTAGTTTTAAAGATATTTCACCGGACCGGGACATTTTATTTATCCTTATATATTATTATACTTATTAAAACAAAAAGATTCAGGTGAATAGTTATACGAAATGTTATATTACGATTCATCTAATTTTTTTTTAATAAGGAAGACTTTTTACAATTTTCTGTTATAAAATGACTTATTTCCCTATTTTATAATACTTATGATTCTTTCTAGTGTGAAAGTGATTTATTTTCCCATTCTGGAACATAGTTGTCTCTAGCGTGAAAAGGACAGAGAGTGATTTTCCTGTTAAAGGGTTGCAGCTAAAAAATTAAAGATTATATATTTTTGTACCAGATTTGTGCCAATAATATTTATTAACCTCCAGGCGGTCGGCCTGACACCATATAAATCGAAAGTGCACTGATTTAAGAACTCATAAAGAGCTCCTTTTTTTGTGTAAGAGAGGAAGATCTTCATAGATACTTCAGGCTAGTCAGACCCGAGGCATATTAGATTCGGTCCCAGAAGACCCCTGATGGATATACCCAACAAAGTTGGACACGTCCCAAAGAGACCAACCAAAGCCGCCTCTTAAAAACTGCTGTGTCCTACTCTGACTTTGTGACGCAAGCCTGGGCACATGTTAACATTCCTTCCAAACCCGCGTCAGTAAACGACGAGAGCAATGTGGAAGCGAGATCGCACCACGCTCTCGGCAGCTCCTCACCGTTCTCTGTTCCCGCGCCGACTCACACCGACCTGAAGTAACTCGGGAGGTGAGCGCAAGTCGGCGCAGATTCTAAAGTTTATTCGCCGGTTTATGGGGGAGACCATTATGACCCAGCCGAAATACATCAACTGTGGGTCGAGCCTCTCCATAGGAGCAGAGGAGAGTAAAGTGGGACAATACACTGCATTACTTAATGCCCCCGCGCTCCGTTGGCGCAGGAGTGCCGCGCGCGCCTAGACGAAATTATTTCCGCCCAAGCAGCTTCCCAGCGGGCGAAGGGTCCCCGAGTAAATGTGAAGCCCCTCCAATGGCGCGGGCGGCACGGGCTCCACTCTCGAGAGACTTACCCGTAATATGCTCTGAGATAGAGATACCTCACCGCGCGAAGTATCCGGAGAAGAAACATCTCCCCCGGAGGCCGGCGACACCCGCACGGTTCGCGTAAAATCACTACCTGGGGAGACCGTAATCTCCCAAGTAATGTCCATTCTGCGCACGGACTTGCGGCCTGACGTTTACACAGGATGGACTTCCTATCTTGTAGTTGGCGGGACGCCACAAGAGGGACAGTAGGACGTTCGTCGGCAATCGGCAATATATGACCCGGCTCGTTAAAGTAGCATTGGGTCCTGTTCACGAAGGACAGACACCGCTGCTGCGTATGACTCTTGGCCAGACATCGGAAACAGTGGGCGGGTCTCCTCTTAAGAATAACCATCCGCGCCGATGACCAATCCAAGGTCCAACTTTCTCACCTGGGCCATCCGAACCGCAGTGTCATTGGGCCCAAATGGAGCTAAGGCCGCGCCGCGTGTACCGAGTGATATCTAGGCGGATGTCGGCCAGTCGCACTGGCGGACGCGCACTGTACGTACTGTGCGGATGTCGGCCACTTTGATGCTCTTAGCTGCTAAGAGGCGGTACATTCCCTGAAGTGCAGCCGAAGCGCGATATTACTGGAGCCTTCATATCGGAAGTCCCAGGGAAAGATAAGGGTCCTGCAGCGGTACCTAGGCGGATGTCGACCAGTGTGCACTCATAAAGAACTCCTAATTCTGAACCTAGAAACGATTTCCTATTGTTAATTTTAAGGGGTAGGGGACGTCTATTCAGCACCTCCTCCCCCCCTCACCTTTAAATTAAGATTCCTTCTAACTGGAAACGGACAACATCGGGGAAGATCTAACCGATTCCTTCTAAACGAGCTCAAAATTTTTTTGAGGAGTTTGGAAGCTCATAAATTGTTCCGAATTCTAATTTATACTTTTTTTTTATTTTGGCATGGTAGGAGGCCAGTTGGACAAGAATTCATTTTTAAGGGTGTTAGGAATGGAATATGCTAATTTTGAATTCATTTTAAGAGCAATGGGCATTAAGCTTTCAGAAACTGATTTAGCATATGGAATAGTAAAACATTTTGGAACAACTTTTTCTTTTTTATTAGAAGGATGGACAATGTTGTTTCTGTGGATGTGCTAATTCAATCTACAAGTATTATGTATAGTGGAAAAAATGAAATGAAGAGGATAACTATTATCTAAGAAAGTGTGGATAGTACTAGTAAAATTTTTTTTTGTGAAAAAGTCAGTCTGAGTAACGAGCAACTCATCATGATCTTTGCCAAATTTGTTGATAATATCAAAGCATGTAGACAAAAGCTTGTCACTCGAACTTGCAGAGGATAACTCTCTGGAAAATTTGTTGGAAACGGAGTTATTTGTAATGAAATTTATAATGTTGTTAGGACGACCGGATATATTGCTCTCAATATTTTGTACGAATTTAATTAAAGATTTTTCTACGTTATTTTTGTTAATGGGCATACCTATTGTATTTTATAATTTATACTAATTTGAATTATATTATAATTATATTATGTATTGTGTCTAACATTGTGAATGATCCAATTGGAGTCGAAACGCCATTTGTAACTATATTTTTATTTAATACATTATATTACTTCACCTCGTTTTCTCACAGCTCGTAGCTCTTATCGACATAATTTTATTTATATTCTGTAGAAATTATATATCCATTTATATAATATGCTTATATTTTATCCTTAATATCCCTGAAGTATTATAAAAATATTTATAAATATTAATTATTTTTATTTCAGTGCAATTTGAATTCACAATCCAGTACGAAAAGTTCTTATCAGTCTATGTTGCATCTTGTGCTAAAAAAACATTTCGGCGTAATTTTAACTACATATCCATTTCTACAATTGCCAAATTTTCAATCTTTAAACATATATTTATATTGAACAGAGTTTTACAAGTTAAAATACAAGTTAGTTTTACAAATTAAAATAAATGTAACTATAATACTTTTTAAAGTTTATACAATATTATAGTAACATTACATAATGTTACTTTTAATAATCATATTAAATAATTATATTTAATAATCATAATATTATCAGGAGACACATATAACCATCCATTAATTTTGAAAATATATTTAATATTATATAATTTTAGTAAAATGTTCTTAAAATATTACTTATAATATTATATTAAATAATATTATGTGCCTATAGGATACATTTGTGCTTTTTAATTTAACCAATATTTCCCGGAATAATATCTACAAAACCTCGATGTTTTTGCGCTAAAAAAGCGTTTTTGAATCGTTTCTGAAGTGCAAGTACTTTTAAAGCGCTTTTCACGCGCATTATCATTTTTTTATCAGTGTTAGTTCAGTTAATTGAAATCTGCCGAGTTATTCACATATAATGAAAGTGCATAATTGACAGCACTTTTGAGAAATGCAATTTGAAGAGCGTTTCAAAAGCGCTTTTCATGTGCTGTTGTGCTACGTGAACTCAATGTAGTTTATGATAAAATCAGATTTGCGATCGATAGAGGAGGATGGATAATATCGGATCGGAGATATAGTAATCTGATAATATCTAATCGAACTTTCGGATATAATATCTTCGATTTACAATTGTTATCATTCGATGTGGAATTGATTACAGTTTGGATGTCTCTTATTTTATTTACACACACACACACACACACACACACACACACACACAACACACACACACACACACACACACACATATATACAGGATGTACAAAAAATCCCAAACCCCTTAAAAAATATGAGGGCAAATCAATAAGTTCTTAGAAAATCTATCAGAGGGCACTCGCAGTGCCCTCATGTCACATTACTTTTTGACAAATAGTATCTTTCAACTGATTGATTATCGTCAAATTTTGAGTGGAATTCATCGTAGTTTTATTTCTGTAGATGATTAAAGCGAACAACCTTCGTATTTTTTGCAAAATGGAAAAAATGAATTTCGTGCAGTGATCAAACATCTACATATGAAAAGTTTAACACCGAAAGAAATCAAAGCCGAATTGGATAATATTCATAGCACATCTGCACCAACGTTTGCGACTGTATACAATTGGGTGAATGAATTTAAACGTGGTCGTACATGTGATGCATCTCGTTCGGGACATCCAATTGAGGCTGCTACGCCAGAAATCATCGATAAAGTCCACGATATTGTTTTGACCGATCGACGAATAAAAGTGCGCGAGCTTATTGAGGCCACATGGCACAATGATTTCAATTTTGCACGAACAATTGGGTATGAAAAAGCTATCGGCAAGACAGGTGCCGCGTTTGCTCACTGTGGACCATAAGCGCGAGCGTGTGACGATTTCAAAACAATGTTTGGAGATGTTTCAACGTAATCCAGATGAATTTCTGCGTCGATTCATTACTGTGGACGAAACATGGATCCATTACTTCACACCCGAAATGAAGAAACAGTCAAAACATTGGATTTCACCGAGTGAACGAGCTCCGAAGAAGACGAAGACCATAAAATTGCCGGAAAGGTGATGGCCACAGTTTTTTAGAATACACGCGGTATAATTCATATCGATTACCTTCCGTCGAAGCAAACGATCAATGGCGATTACTACGCAGCTTCAGTGGACCGTTTCAACAATATTTTAAATTAAAGAAAAAAGGTCCCCATTTGGCGAAGAAGAAAGTGCTCTTTCATTAAGACAATGCACAGGTTCACACGTGCCCAGCACCGATGGCCAAATTCAATGAATTCCGCTACGAATTGCTTCCCCATCCAGCATATTCACCAGATTTAGTTCCCTGCGATTATTTTCTGTTTCCAAACCTGAAGAAATGGTTCGGAGGAAAGAGAGATTTACCACCAGAGAGCAGCTCGTCGCCGAAACAGAGATTTATTTTGAAGGGTTGGATAAACCATATTATTCGGACGGTTTGAAAAAATTAGAGAATCGTTGGATCAAGTATATCTTACGAGCTGAAAGGAGACTATATTGAGAAATAAAAATGAATCGATAAAAAAAAATGTTTTACTATATTTTTCTAAAAACTTATTGACTTGCCCTCGTAGTCATTTTTGGAAAAAATGTTTTATACAAAAGTTGTAGGGTTAAAAATGATCTATTGAATGACCTTATCAATTTGATCTTGGATGATGCCACCAAATCGATTTTTGAAACATCCTATTTTTGATTTTAGAATCTAATAGCTGAAGTAGGGAGCTTTCCAAAACACTATAATAAAGCCTCTTTTTAATCATTTTTTAAGTTATGAGAGTTGAAAGTTATGGAACTGCCGCGGCATTAGCATTACCTAAGCTAAGGTGCTCATATTCCTTTTAATGATGCGAGGATGGGGTGATCATAGGAAGTCTTACGACAAAACTTTTCAATCAATTTTTTAGAAATAAAGACAATGATATATCTAAATTAACTGTCATTCGTTTGAGCATTCCTTTAACCCCAGCTCGCCTTATCTACCAGTTTTTAGTTACTTCCTCGGCTAGACCGGGATCTGGAACTTCATCAAGTTATATCTCTGAATATAAAACATATTTTTAATTTATCACATGCAAAATTGATATCTCTAAAGTAAGACAAGAACAAATAAAGAGAAGCAAAGATGAAACAAAAAATATTTTATTCTTAAATTACATCATAAAAAATTAAAGTCTGAATTGCAATGTGAAAAATCGCATTAGATACGTCATATTCCAGTATGGCGAGCTAGGGTTAAAAGAATATTACATATTATAGCAAATTGACGTCCCTCTGCAGTCTGACAATGTGCTAGATTATAAAAACTTAAGACTGCATTTCTACAGAATTCGCGAGGCATGATTTTATTCATTCATTTATTATTCGTTGACCTAAATTATTAAGATTTCGAGATTCTGTATTATAAATTTTTCCCTTTAAATATCCCCACAAAAAATAGTCGAGTGGATTTAGATCAGGCGATCGTGCTGACCATTCAATGTAACCCCTTCTTCCTATCCACATATTCGGAAAAACTTCAAACAGATATTGGCGTACTCGTAAATCGTAGTGAGGTGGCGCCCCATCTTGCTGAAACCAAATGTCATTAAAGTTTTGACGAACGATGTTTCGGATTGCCGGAACTATTTCATCTTGAAGCATGGCTAAGTAATTGTTAGCGTTTAAATTACCTTCAATAAAGAAAAACCCAATAATGGCTTCATTTAAAATTCTAACCCATACGTTGACTTTTTGCTGATTCTGAGTATATGTCTCGTACATTCAATGAGAATTTTTATCGCTCCAATATCTGCAATTATGTCGATTTACATTAGCTCAAAAGTAGCTTCATCTGAAAAAATAATGTTGACTACAAATAAAAAATTTCTATCGATATTTAACATCATACTTTCGCAAAATTCAATGCGATAATCAAAATCATCTTCACATAGTTCCAGATGGATCTTATATGGATGAAATTTTTCCTTTTTTAGAATTTTATGAACTGACATAGGATCGATGTCGTGTTGTGCAACTTGGCGAATTGAATTACGCGGATCTTCGATAAAAGACTATAGAATATTCAATCTTTTATTAAGATTTGTCGCTATTGCTGGTCTACCTTGTCGATCCTATTACGATCTTTTACAAAACCCATTTCTTCAAAACGTACAGTATGAATAACATTATACGTCGATATACCATTGTCCTCACTACTAAAGGTTTAATTGAAAAGCTCTGTCATATGTGCGTAGGACCTTCTACGATCACCCCATCCTCGCATCATTAAAAAGGATATACGCTCCTGTTCAATAAGCATTATAAAATATTTCAAATAAATACTTTACAAACAAAGATAACTATGTAGCGATAAACAATCTCAGAACGGAGTATCACGAAAAAGTATATATTCTTAATCGCTGGTCACAGAAAGAGTGAACTTGACAAGAGAGATCTCTAGTAGATCTTATATAGGTTCCAAAAGGTTTTGTTGAAAGGATGGGAAGGAGGGAGAAGGGATAGAAAGAAGTAGAAAGGAAAGGGGGAAGAAGGAGAAGGAAAGAGTAGGAGAGAGGAGGAGATAGAGATATAGACATTCGCGGGCACGTACATGACTCATAAATCCACTCGGGCAATCTCTACGTAATACCTTAGATAATACTAATTCCGGCGATTCTGTGACTTTCAATTCTCATAAATACTTGAAAAGTACTGAAAAAAAAAGAGACTTTATCATAATGTTTTGGAAAGCTCCTGATCTAAGATATTAGATTCTAAAATCAAAAATAGGGTATTTCGTTTAAAAAAATCGATTTGACTTTGACTTGATCTTGTCATCCAAGGTCAAATTGATAAGGTCTGTCAATAGATCAGTTTCAACCCTACAACTTTTGTATAAAACATTTTTTTCAAAAATGATTACTTTCCAAGTATTTAAGGGGTCCGAACCGCGGATACTTTTTAGATGACCCAATATATATTGGGAGTGTGCAATAATTTTTTGATAAAAATATGGCTTTACTATTTGCGCTCTCTTCCACATTGTCTTTTCTTTTTGTATGTGATTTAATTAAATAAATATGATATTTATGATTTTTAATGATACGATATAGAAACTAATTATGATAATATTTTTATGAATTTTTAATAATATAACCTAGTAACACTAATTATGATGATATTTTTTTTTTAGTAATGCAGTACAAAAATGATCAAACGCGCTGTGTTATTGACTAATTCAATACTACGAAGATATGAAGAAGAAGTAAAAGTGGCGAAGATACTAGGGATAAAATAATTTTAGAAGAAAAGAATATATTTTTTATCATACAATTTATTTATCTATGTAATGCAGTATGTACAGGGTGCGGCAGAGAAACTTACTTTTTTTAAAGGTTAATAAAAATGAAACTATTGCAGATATCAGTATAATTCTTTTTTCCCCTTAGAGATCACCCCAGATCACCTCATCAAATTTTTTTTCATGC
>NW_011627000.1:168734-197978 GCF_000204515.1 Acromyrmex echinatior | reverse complement strand
GCGGGTCGCAACCCTGTCCCTACTCGCGGCGGGAGGGGGCGCGTTGGGCGCACTCCGTCCCGCTTTAGGGGACCTTAGTCGCCTTTTTTGCCTTGGTTGGAGGCTGGCTGTTCCGCGCCTTTTGGGCCGGCGCCGTCGTCGGAACTATCCCCATCTCCGTTAGGAGACGAGGGCCGCACGAGGATTCGCTCCATCCTACGGTCCTCGTCTTCCCCATCACTCTTCCTCTTTCTCCTCCTCGCAGGGTATGTTCCTCCGGCGGGTGCGACCCTCCTGTCCGTCGCGGTCGACAGGGGATTCATCTGTTTCGACACCCCTTGGAGAGGAGGCCTGAAATATGGTGTCTCCAGATCCTCCTCCGTGACCGCGACGCGATGCCGTGACTCCTCCCCCTCCGCGGGAGCTGTCCGTCCACTCCGCGTTCTAATGGGGCTGTGGGCGCCGGTCGAGCTTTCGAGACCCGACCATTCCATGGTCGAGTCCCACACTATACCGGGCGCCCCGTCCCTACTCGATGCCGCTGTACAACGGGAGGTTGATCTGCCCCTGTCCCTATTCCGCTCAAGGAATGTGTTTCTGGAGCGGAGGAGGACCAGCTCTCTCTCGAGCTTTCGTTTCTCCTCCGCCCAGGCCCCGAATCCAGAACGGTCAGCGCCGTCGACCGCCCTCGTTACCGAACTGAGGGCTGCGGACAACTTAGTGTATGCCCTCCACAAGTCCCTCACTATATCGCCCTTAATGTTCTTGGACTTTTCGACGGCTTTGGCAATTGTCCCCAACTCTCGCGTTACCACAGCGGCAATCGCGCACAGGGGCTGCTCGTCATACTCGAGGGCGAGTTCCACTGCCTTCTCCCTGGTTCTCCTGGCGGACGTGGATGAAGAATCCACTTCCGGGTATTGAAAAGACCCTAATTTATGGACGAAACAGATGTTAAAATTTAAAAGACATTAAATATCAGTTATCAAGAATTAGCGCTGGTTTTTAACTCTTTTTACCTTTTATTATTGTTTTATTATTGTTTTATTGTTTTATTGAGCCTAATAATTTAACTCTTATTATTTTATTATAATATTTTGAAAAGCTCTTGATGAGCTACAAGAATATGCAATGAAAAATTGGGGGTTCCGTTTAAAAAATTCTAAGTAACCTTGCTCTGACCTTGACAACGCCACCTAAGGCCAAACCAATGGTACCATCTTACGTCCTCTTCGAAGTCACGAAACTTTTGTCTGAAACATTTCTCGATTTAATGCAGTGTTTTTGAGATATTTGAGTTAATTCTTTAAAATGGGACATCCTGTACGTGCGTGTGTGCGTGCGTACTATGTATATGTTATATACAAAGTGTCCGGGAAAAAAACGAACAACGCTTAAACAGAGATTCCTGAAGTCATTTTGAGATGATAATTCTAATATCAAAATGTGAGACTATAATAATTTTTGAATTATAAGGGTTTAAAATTAACGAATCATATTGTCTAAAGTTGGCGTGCTCAGGAGTGGACAACGCAAAATAAATGCGAAAACTTATCACTTTTTTTGTTAATATTGATTTTAGTATTACATATGTGAATATAAGATTTTATCTATTATAATATTTTCACTAATGTATTGGCATTTCACTAATACAATGGCTGATTGTACAATGGAAATTTATGATTTTATAATATTCATACAAGTTCCTAGTTTCTCCGGATTTTAATAAAATGTTCATAAAATGTATTTGAATGAGTTTTAATTGAATATTAACAATAGCACATAATTCGACATAAAAAGTTACTAACTTCTGCTAATTAAAATATGAAATAGCAGATTGCTCGAAGAACTGCTATCTAACAGCTTGCATTCTGCGTATCGTATAAAGGTAAAAAATATTATAAAAAAAAAATATTGTCGCACAATTATTGTACAATGCGTGGATAAGTAACGATAAATCTCTCGTATAGGAGTAAAATGGACTAAACTGAGTCGAAAAGTTTTCTACCATTTTGTAATTTTCGTAATAATTAACAAGATATCAATTACTAAAAATCATCAAATATTGGTTTTCAATATTTTTTTACTCGAGTATTATCAAGTTTACAGCAAAATAGCAAGAGACAAAAAATATTTATTTTCTTCTCATAATGTTTTAAGAATTTTTTCAGAATTTTTTATCAACTTTGTAGTATAGTATTTTCTTATATTGGTAACTATTTTTACCAACATGAGAAAATGTGAATAGAAATATTAAAAAATTCTGAAAAAATTCCGAGCTCTATGAGAAGAAAATTAACAATTTTTGTCACTTGCTGTTTTTCTGTAAAGTTGATAATATTTGAGTAAAAAATTATTGGAAATCAATTTTCGGCGATTTTTAGTAATCAATATTTTGTAATTATTGTGAAAATTGTAAAACAGTAGAGGACCTTTCGACTCAAATTATTCCACTCTATCCCTATGCGAGAGTTTTATCATTACTTATCAAACATCTTGTATGTATATTAAGGTGACATCAAATTTTGATCCCACTCCTGAGCAGGTAGAGCAGACTAAACTATCGAAAAGTCTTCTACCATTTTGAAATTTGCACAATAATTAACGAGATATTAACGTTTAAAGATAGTCGAATACGTGTGTCCGCCCAACCTACTATTGCCGAAGGTACACGGCCCACTGATCGCATGACGCGTGGAGTGGGGATACCCCAGCAAGCTCGCCATACCGTTCAAGCTTAGAGGCTCGCGGTGGTGTGCGCTTGCCCCATTCCCCACGCGCTGCAATAGTAGATCGGGCGGACGCGCGTATTCGACTATCTTTAAATAGGTGTAGTAAAAAGAAATCCATTATTTTTCCAATAGATGTTGTTAGTCTATATCTCGTCTACGCGTGATACAAATTACTAAAGCCATCTATTGGAAAAATAATGGATTTCTTTTTACTACACCTAATATTAATATCTCGCTAACTATTGTGCAAATTGCAAAATGGTAGAAGACTTTTCGACAATTTAGTTGACTCTACCTGCTCAGGACGGATGGGGCCGAAATTTAGTGCCACCCTATATATATATATATATATATATATATATATATATATATATATATATATATATATATATATATATATATATATATATATATATATATATATATATATATATATATATATATATATATATATATATATACAGAGTGTCCCGTTTTAATGCCCCACCCCAAATAACATTTTTATTTTTGATCTTAAAAAAAAATGTTTCAGACAAAAGTTGTATGGCTTTGAGGATAAGATGGTATCATTAATTTGACCTTGAATAATTGCACGAAGGTTACCTAAAAATTAATTTCTTAAATAGAAACCCTTACTTTTTATTGCACATTTTTGTAGATGATCTCGAGAGCTTTCTAAAACCTTATAATAAAACATTTTTTCATTAAGTACTTCTCGAGTTATAAGGCTCGAATGTTACAGTACCGTCGGTATTAGCAAGATACCTGACTGACGGCTAAAATCTCTTGAATATTGTTTAGAATTATGCCCTGAATAACATTTGTCGAGATCAAATGTCATGTGGTCATTGGAGGTTGTTTTATTTTCATTTTTTTATTTTAATTTTTGCACTAGAAGTTCAAGTTTATGTAATGATTTTGAACAGCATTCAAAGGCGGTGATAAAGAGTGATACCCGAAACATTTACATTCTTAAAAAACAATTAGTACTGTTTTTTGCTTGTCATATCTAGCTTTTTCTTGTTCAGTGTATTAATTCATTTTACAGATCATTCCAATGTACGCAGCTACGGAAACCACCGAGAATACTCAGAAGCAGCTTATGAATCCACTCTTCGTAGCGATCGGCACATTCATTAGCATGGCACTTCTATTTATGATGGGTGTATTGTTTTTACCAAAACTGCCACACTTGGAACTTTTCAACGCACGATTAGTCGACAACGATGACTTTTTGCGTTTAACAACATTTGTAATGAATACCATAGACGAACGCAATCGCTGGCAGAATTTCAACACAACTAGCTGAGAGTACATAAAGTAAAAAGTATTGCATTCTTATATTAGAGATAGAAAATATTATTGAATGCATATTCTGTGTAAAATGTTTGAATGCGATCGATAAAGGAAAAGAATTGCAAAAGAAATATTTACTGTATAATAGGAATGGGCTAAACGATTATTTTTCATTAACAATTATAATAATTACCGTTTACATCAAAATAATCATTGATAACCATATATTACTTCAAAACAATCATGATATTTAAGGCTCCTGACTACTCAACCAAGAATTCTGCATTGACGGTGGCGACATAGACGGTGATCTGGCGAAACCGGTAGCCACACACTTAAGCACGATCCCATGTCCATGTGCTCACTTGCGGTGCGCCGAGAGTGAACGAGACAACGATCTCCTTCTCACACTTGTTTCAAGCGACCGAAAATACTTTCTCGACAATCTCGGCCGCTCGGCGGCCCTAGGCATCAATAAGGGACGGGGGGGCATCTAAATAACATATAAATTTTAATAAATTATAGTAATAGTGTACCCCTTCCACATTAATCCAGAATAGTATAAATCATGTTAAAACGCAACAGTTTACGAGATATTTAATTGTTTACGATTTTTCATGCGCGTTATATAGTATATCCTCCCTTCATAAACTCGAGTAGTAAGAATAGTTCAATAGAAGTAGAATTTTACCGAAAAAAAAAATAAACCAATATTTCTCTTCACAAAAGTCTCGAAAGGCCATTAGAAAAGAAATGCGTATGTTTGAGACTCGAGACTTGTGAAGAAAATATGCGAAAAAAAATCGAACAATTGCAAAAAGCATATTTTTCGCTTATAAAACGAAAGATATTGTTTATATGGAAAAAAATTCGGTATAAAAAATGTAGATATTCGAAATCACTAAAATGAGACATAGAACATTAAAATCGATCTATTAGTTCAGTAGAAAAGAAATAAAAAACACGAAAAAAGCCTTTTTTTCATTCGCTCTCTATTTATTGAGATTTAAACGCAAAGCTTTAAAATTCTTGTAAAATGTGGTTCTCAAAATGACGAATAAATCTAGCTCTGAATAAAACTGAAATGTTCATTTTTAATAAGTCATTTATTCATTAAAAATCTGTCTGCGGAAAACTTAATTTCTTCATCTTTAAGCAGTCGCATAGTAATTTACAGGGGTGATTTTTCTTCTTCAGAGTGCAAGAGTTACACTATCACGTACACTTAATAACAAAACGATTTTTTACAGTTAAACTATTCTAAAAAGATTTTAAAAAGTGCGTATTCTTTCCCGTATAAAAAAATGGAAATTATTTCGATAATATGCATCATATCAAATAACTGTGTGAAGCATTCGAAATCTGACATTTTTCTACGAATTTAAAAAAAAAAGATTACCCTCCGATTATTAGGAACCGTGATAACAATTTTTTTTCGCAAAATCACTGTGACTCTAGTTTTTAAGATTAAGAGTTCCGTCCGTCACCAATTTATCAAAAAAGAATTTGTTATTAAAAAAAATCTCGAATTGTAACCATGAAATTTTTAGTTTAGAAAGTTTTTTCTTTTTTGAATTTTTATTTTTTTGGTTTACTAAAAAATCACGCTTGAGTATAGAATGCATGTCTGATTAACAAATTTAAGTCACATTAGCTATATTTCTTTATTTAATGTGCTGTAAAAAGTGTCCAATTGAACAATTAAATGTACGGAATTATCAGTACAAAATTGTTTTTGTGAATTTAATTGCAGATGCAAATATGACATATGTAAACAAATAATTAATAAGTAATTTGACAAATGTTAGCGTAACTGTTAAAGACACTAAAACTTTTGCAAATATAAAAATAAATTAGTATTACATGAATAATATATTTTGCAACTATATTCAATAGTTACACTAATATTTGGCAAATTATTTATTATTTGTTTACATATATCATATTTGCATCTGCAATTAAATTCACAAAAACAATTTTGTACTGATAATTCCGTACATTTAATTGTCCAATTGAACACTTTTTACAGCATGTTAAATAAAGAATAGCTAATGTGACTTAAATTTTTTGTTAATCAGATTTGCACTCCTCAAACGTGATTTTTTTTAGTAATAAATATACTCAAACGTGATTTTTTAGTAATAAATTGAAAAATAAAAATTCAAGAAACAGAAGACTAAAAATTTCATGGTTACATTTACTTTGCGAAACATTTGTTTAGTTATTTGTTTGTATCTCGTCGAATTATCCCAAATTTTTAAAAAATCAGGTTTCCATGTCAATTTATTGCTAAGAAAATGTAAATTTAGCAAATTTTAACGCATGAAATCAAATACGCACGAATCGCCAAGCGGACCGATCTTCCCCACTCGACTGCGCGCTAGTTTCTCTCACTCCGCCCGGCGTACTGTCTCGCTCGCGTTCTTCAACTTTCCAATAGTTTTAAACAAACTTTTTCGGCAAGAAAAAATTCGAGAATTTTTCAACAGCAAATTCAATACTTCCTTGATAAATTGTTAGACGGAACTCTTAATCTTAAAAACTAGACCCACAGTGATTTTTTGAAAAAAAAACTTGTTATCTCGTGCTCCTAATAATCGGAGGTAATCTTTTTTTTTTAAATTCGTAGAAAAATGTCAAGTTTCAAATGCTTCACACTATTGCTATTTGATATGATGCATATTAACGAAATTATTTCCATTTTTTTATACGAAAAAGGATATCCACTTTTTAAAGGCGTTTTATAATAGTTTAAATGTAAAAAATCGTTTTGTTATTAAGTGTACGTGCAATTCTTGAAGAAAAAAAATCACCCCTATAAATTGCTATGCGATTGCTCAAAGATGAAGAAATTAGGTTTTCCGCAGACAGATTTTTAATCAATAAATGACTTATTGCAAAAATAAACATTTCAGGCTTATTCAGAGCTAGATTTATTCGTCATTTCGAGGGCTACATTTTACGAGAATTTTAAAGCTTTATGTTTAAATCTCAATAAACAAAGAGCGAGTGAAAAAAAGGCTTTTTTCGGTGTTTTTTATTTCTTTTCTACTGAACTAATAGATCGATTTTAATATTCCACGTCTCATTTTGTAATTATTTCGAATACCTACATTTTTTATACCGAATTTTTTTCCATACGAGCAATCTTTCGTCTTATAAGCGAAAAAGCGTGCTTTTTGCAACTATTCGATTTTTTTCGCATATTTTCTTCACAAATCTCGAGTCTCAAACATATGCATTTCTTTTCTGGCCTTTCAAGGCTTTTGTGAAGAGAAATGTTGATTTATAATTTTTTTCCGGTAAAATTCTACTTCTATTGAACTATTCTTGCTACTCGAGTTTATGAAGGAGAAGTATACTATATAACGCGCATGAAGAATCGTAAACAATTAAATATCTCGTAAATTGTTGCGTTTTAACATGAATTATACTATTCTGGATTGAGGTAAGGACTGCACTATTACTATAATTTATTAAAACTTCTATGTTATTTAGGATGCCCCCCCCCCCCTCCACTCCTCATTGATACCTAGGGCCGCTGAGCGGCCAAGATTGCCGAGAAAACATTTTCGCTTGAAACAAGTGTAGAAGAAGTGACTAGTGTAGAAGAAGTTCGCTGTCTTGTTCACTCTCGGCGCGCCGCAGGCGAGCATATGGGCTCGTGTTATGTGTTACAGCGCCGCACCATGATAAATGGCCGAACTTATAGGCATGGAAAAGTGACGTTTTGATGACGAAATTTATGTTGTGTGCCATTTCGTTATTATTTGCTTAATTGTGAAAATGTGATGTGTCTCGTACTTATCAAAGTAGTGATTATCGATGAAAACTAAAGTTATCTTAGAATTTTATATGTAAAAGCATATATTTTACTCGTTTCAACAGCTATCGGACCGTGTGTTTCTGCTCGAATATAGGCTCACTTTACATGCCTCTTACGACCATTTACTAACTGTCAAGGGAGGAAAGGACAGTTTTCATCGATTTTTATAAGTGTTTTAAAGTAATCTCGTCATTTCGTTTCATCCAAATTGTCTTTATTTAAAAATGGCACGCAACATAAATTAATGTGTCATTCCTCGCTTCTGACGTTACGATTCCAACATGACCGTCGCGACTAGTCAGGAGCCTTAAACAATTACCGGTTATTTTTTATAATACCCAATATCCTAGTCAGTAGTCACATTTTTTGGATTATTTCTCATTATTTAAGCCGTTTAAGAAATCTATTTTGAAATATTTCATTATTTAATTCAAAATATTTGTGCAAACAATATAGTGCATAAATATAGTGTTAAATTTTATGCACAAAGATTGGCTGCAACGAACTCGACACTAGTTGAGTGGACACTCGCTATTATTGGTATATTCTTTTAGATCATTCAATCAGCATTTTAGATCTGGAAGAATATATCAATAGCAGCGAGCGCTCATTCAACTGTTGAGTCCGCTATAGCCAATGTTGAGTAGTGATGTCAATTTAGTAATGAGTAATGCCAATATTAGATCAATATTACATGCGTCCATTTTTTATGACAAATTTTTTAGGCGTGTTACTTGGCTACAAGACAGAAAAGATCTCGAACCTCTTTGTCCTATAGCCAATCAAACAGAGGCCTTTATTCTTGAAAAGTATCGCATACGAAATAAATGCTATAATATACTACAAACTAGAGAAATGCTATAGTATATAACGCATATTATAATATTACCCTAGTTTTTCGTATGCAATACTTTTCAAGAAAGGGGCCCTGTGAGTTCTATTCTTGAATAGAACCCGCTTGAAAAATTCCGTATACGATATATAAATATCTTATATTGAAGTAGCATTCCATATACAATCGATCAATTACAGTTGAGAAACTGTCATTTTCGTTTACGAAAATTATTCGTATGTGCTCAAGAATAGGGCCTTGAAAAATTTGTCGTACGACAAAAAAACGGACGAATATAATATTGGCCTAATACAGCGACAGCGCCGACAGTGCTTCTACTGGCAAAAAAAAAATAAATAGTATGATCTTAAACATTACTATTTACCTTTTATACTATTTACTTTTTATTTACTTATAAAATTTAAAATTTGAAAATAATCGTTTAAATTCGATAACGAATTATTTTTAAAACTTGGTAATTAAAGTTATTTCTCAATAACGGTTATTCAGTAACAGATAATGAAATAACGCCCATCACTACTCTATAAATACGAAATAAGTATATTGTAAAACCTTTTATGCTATTAGGTGTTGGAATTAATTCGTAGCGTTTTTTAATGAAAGAATGTTATTTATTTCACATGAGCATTAAAAAATACATTAATGAAAGTACTTCCCATCACTTGTAAAACGCTACGAATTAATTCCAACACCTAATATTATAATCCTAGAAGCGCAAAATATTCCCGGAATGTTATATAAATATTAAAAAATATTAAAATAAGTTATTATAATATTTTTATTATAAAATATTGTATATTTTTTAATGTTACGAGAGTATTCTGTGGATGTTATATGTCTACTTGTATAAATATCCTTGGTATATTTCCTTTAATTTGAAATATTATTAAAATATTTCAGACATTCTTTCCGGTAAGTTGAGAGGTCCCAGGTTCTAACCTGGCTGAGATAATATTTTTCACAATAGAGGTTTATTTTCCTCTTCTAAAAAAGGATGTCTCTTTCTGTCAATAAACAATTCTAGAACTTTCTAAATTTTTGACTCAGATATATAAATAGTGGTAAAATATATGATAGGACAAATAACAACACATAATGTCACGACAAAATTCTAATTGTGTAAAAGAAATACTCGAGATTCATCGTTTGGTTTTTTTGCTGTAAAACAGGTAATGATTCTATTTCTTTATATTCCGACTAGAAGATTTTAATATATACAATTTTATTTAAATTAGAATCTGGAAATTCTTGTTCTACACTTTTCTTGATATGACAATTGGCATTGTAACATTACTGTATGAAGCATCTTCACATATAAAAGAACATGTTTATTTAATTACAACTCTCGACTGTTGAATTTAATGTCAACTAGATGTAACTCTGCGTTTTAAGAATATTATTGAATTACTGAAGATGGCCAGATTGTGGCCGAAACAATGAATTAATGTTTTAATGTAATAATAATTAAATATCACAAACTATAACTTGTGCTGTGGTTTTTTATGCTCTTATTTTTTATATGTTTTTCACAATAAGTTTTTTTCCGTTTTTTATTTAGAGGTTATTAAAATATTTCATAATGATTGTGTTGAAAGTCTGACAATTATCAGCGTGCAATCATATTTGGAAAAAATTGATTAAATATATTCGTGACATCTAACTTTGACCGTTCGGCGTTGTTTACTTTATACGATTAAAATATTTATTAATATTAATTATATTTTTATGTTAGTGCAGTTTGAATTCACAATCTAGTAGAAAATCTTATCAGTCTATGCGTCTTGTGCTTAAATAACGTTTCGGTGTGATTTTATGTCCAGCTCTACAACTGCATATCAAAACTATTTTCAGTTTTTAAATATATTGTATATTTAAATTAAACCGGTGTAACAGTTTTACAAATTAAAATATATAAATGTTGTTATAATTTTTAATGTTCATACAATATTACAGTAACACTAAGTAATGTTACTTTTAATAATCATAAAATAGTAATAAAATATTATCAGGAATTGACATATAACCATTCATTAATATTTCAAAAATATATTCTAGAGGCTTCCATGGGTGCTTTCAATATAAAGATTATGCGTTTCGCGTGTTTCCTTCGTGTCCAGATCTATTCTTGAAATGCCAACGTTTCGTGAACTTTGCAGTCCATCAGGGCGAGGAGCAGCCTGATACTGAACTGTTCTTCCGGGCCGTTTATATCATGCTACTTGTTGGAGTGGTGAGGGGAAAGAAGAGAATTGTGGGTGAGGAGGAGGGGGGGAATTGATCTTCAATAACCGAGAGAATGATTTTCCATGTTTTATTCATGTTGTACCCATTATCTCTATTTAAATTAATAATTTAAATAGGATATTTTTGTATTTGTATCTCTTTGGTTTCTCTATACTTTTTTGGAAAGTATGATGTAATGTTGCTATTGTGCAGTTATTGTGATCGTTTTGTCAAACAGTAGTTTGATGTTCTGTTTCGATGTTGTTCTGATAATGCTGACTGCGTGACATGTTTTAGCCTGACATCATGTTGGTGTTTTTTTATCCGTTGATTGACTCATGGAATGATATAAGGTGAAGCGTTGCGCATAATGGCGGTAGCAATATTGGAAATAACCAATCAAATGTGTCTCCATATGCACTTTCTGACATATAATAGCCCTGCTTATATTGCAGTTACCAATCAAATGCTACCCAAATTTATTCTCCTACTGCGCATCCACGGGAGCGTTTCACCTTATATCATTCCACCATGGATTGATCATTTTTCCGATTTCTCCAATCCTGTATACTTGCTTACAGGAACAAGGTATTTTATATACTCCTGCGAAGCTGAGTGAAGGTCTTTGATCTTTAGAATTTCTTAAGATTTGTCCTATCTTTTTAGGTAGTTTGAAGATAGTTCGGATATTGTATTTGTTTAATATCCTGCCGATCCAATCTGTTGTTCCTCTGACATACAGAAGAATGGATAGGATTCTTTCGTTTGGTCGTGTGTCAGTATCAGGCTGCTCCCCGCCCTGATGAAGTTGACTGCAAAGTTCACGAAACGTTGGAATTCCAAGAATGGATCTGAACACAGAGAAAACCCGCAAAACGCATAATCTTTATATTAGGTGTTGGAATTAATTCGTAGCGTTTTTAATGAAAGAATGTTATTTATTTCACATGAGCATTAAAAAATACATTAATGAAAGTACTTCCCATCACTTGTAAAACGCTACGAATTAATTCCAACACCTAATATTTCAAGAATATATTATTTAATATTAAATAATATTGTACTTATAGGAAATTACTATTATAAGCATGTAATCTAAAATTAAATTCGTTCGATCGAGTAAGGATTAATATAAGATAAAATCGGCATTAACGAAAAATAATATTTATTTAGTATAACATTATAATATACTATACTTTTATTTTAAAATGCAATAAATTTTTGTACATAAATATTGATAATATTAATCATAAAGATAATCAACTAAAAATACATTAATCAGAAAATACTATATAATTAAGTAGTACTACATGAACCTGCAAATGTATTGTGCTCTTTTTTTTTAATAAACTACATAATGAAGATTAATAACAAAGGAAATAGAGATAAATAATGCACTCTAGCTGCTCAGAGAATATGGATATGTATACGTATGTGTACACAAAGTATATGGAATTTTCTATTTTGAGAGTGTATGTACCTATCCATTTTTTATCATATCCCTCGATTTTATAATACGAAAAAATTCTAACATACAAATTGCGAAATCTATACAGTATCAGAAGAACAGAAAGGAAGGCACATGTTGGAACGTTACATGTTAATATGTTGTCATATTTCGTCCCATATCTTCATCTAACTACTTAATCATCAGTCAGTTCGATTGGCAGTTTCCTTCTCCGCCGCCTTTCTTTTCAACATTTGCCTCTGATGCTCATATTCAAAATCCTCTTCGCTCAAATTCAACCTCTGAATCTGCAACATTAAGAAAATTACAGATAATATATAATATTTTATCTTATAAAACATAAATGTTACGTTAAAATCTCATAATTTTAATGCTTAATGCATCATTATGAAAACAACACTGGTACATGGTAGAGTCAACCCAATTCGATTGCTTGTATAATTTTCATAAAAATGAACATATTGTATAATAAAAGACATGTTTTTCAATCAAGAAACATAATAGTAAATTATGTATCTTCATAAAAAAAAGAAGTTATAAGCAATCGAAAAAGTATTGCAAAAACATTGGAAAAAATGCCATACCGAAAAAACGTTTGAGTTAAAATAAAAATCTTTGAAAAATGTAAAGAAATTGAATTAGAAATAAATTTACTAATTTTCTATAATCATTATAAATTTAACTTTATTATATAATAGTTTATTAAAAAATATCGTTTATAATAAATGTAATTTTTTTGTAATATTCATATTTACGTAAAAAGTGTGCACCTGATAAACCAAGACCTCCTCCTCCATGATATGTTGGGGTGGGTTTCTCAGTACTTGGAGGGTTTCGTATGTCGTTGGGCAACATTTGATAAGAGAAGTGCGACCTAGACTGCCTTTCAATAGTATCAAACCTACTTTGAAGATCACTTTTACGCCCTCGCAAAGGAACATATCCCATATACGCAAAATACTTTCCCACGGCAATGTTCGCGTGTAAACGCATAAAAACCATTCTGTCATGTATAAGATTGGCTCCATTTTTTGTTTTTTCTAAAATAGTAAATACGATCAATTAAATCCCTAACTAATTTATGATCAGTCTATAATAATTAAAAAAAAAAAGAAATTTTATTCTAAAATTCTCATTTACATTGTTCGACAACATAAAAATTTTATTAACAACTGCAGAGTTGTAAAAAAATTCCACGTATAATTAAAATTAATTTTCAAAATTGTCTTTCTAAAACGATCATATAATTATGTGTCTGGAAATAATTGCCAAATATTTCATGGGCAGATAGAGCGGACTAAACTGAATCAAAAAATCCTCTACCATTTTGTAAGTTTCTCCAATAGTTAACGAGATATTAATCCTTAAAGATAGCCGAATACGCGCGCCCGCCCGGCCTACTGCGAAGTGTATACGCCTACCAATGTATATGTTTACGCTTGGCGCGCGGGCCGTGGGGAGCGGGGAGTCTGGCAAGCGCGCCGTCCGAGCTATGGAGGCTTGCGGCGGCGCAGAGCGCTTGCCAGCCAATCCCCAACTCCTCGCGCGGTAAGCCCATCGCGATGGCGAATATTCGGCGCTTCAGAAATTAATATTTCGAAAATCAGAAAATGATCGAAATCTTTTTGAGAATTCAATTTAGTTCGCTCTAAAGCGTACGCGTGTACATATAGAAAAATGTTACATATGTATAAATATGACTTGTTTTAAATAAATAATAAGTGTATTTTAAAAGAGTATTTGATAATTTTACCGACAATGTTCGTGAATAAGATAGAGCGGACTAAACTGAATTGAAGTCTTTTATCATTTTGTAATTTTCGCAACAGTTAACAAGATATTAATTATTTAAATATTGGTTTTCAAGAATTTTTTACTCAAGTGCTATCAACTTTACAGAAATAGAGCAAAAGACAAATATTGTTCATTTTCTTTTCATAAAGCTCTAGGGGAATTTTTTCAGAATTTTTTAGTACTATTCTCATTTTGGTAAAAATAGTTGTTAATAAAAAAATGCAATACTAAAAGATTGATTTATTAAAAAATTCTAAAAAGATTTCTAGAGCCTTATGAGAACAAAATAAACAATTTTTGTCTCTTGCTGTTTTTCTGTAAAGTTGATAGTTGAGTAAAAAATTCTTGAAAACCAATATTTTAATAATTAATATCTTGTTAACTCTACCTGCTCATGAAATATTTGGCGATTATTTCCAGACACTCTGTATAGAAAATTCATATAAGAATTCATATGTACTAACTAAGTGCTTATACGCAACGGGTGAGACTCTCTTCAAAAGAGCGAAGAGAATATCTCCATCACGCAGCAACGTTTCCATGCCCTGACTGTAATAGCCGATAAGATACTTGTCGCATATCGCAACGAGGCACCAAAATGCTTGCACTGCCGGCATATGCATCAGCAAAAATGCAGCAATAGGCGCTTGAGCTTGGCAGTAGCCCACTTTGCTGTTCAGAATGGAGTACGCTTTGAGAACTTGAAACAGTTCCTGCTGTCCAGGTGCATTCTCGACAAACATTTCATGATGTGGAAACTGACGATGGAGATCCTTCTTGATATCTTCTATGTATTTGGGATCACCGGGCCGTTTTATCAATTCTTCATATAAATTTGGGTTCTCGTTCATTAGAAGCTGACCGCCACATAGGTTAAGCCAGGCGCGTAGTCTCACAGAAGGTGGTATACCTTTGCGGCATCTCTTGCGGACTTTATGGTAATTTGTGGTCATAAAAAGGCTCCAATTATTCAACATCTGTATCCATTTTCTCTCTCTCCGCAATATCACATCAGGTGGTATAGATTGTTTCCTATTTCATAAAGTTATAATATTACAATAAAATTTAATTTTATTAAAACACTTATTGAAATGTTATGCTAAAAAGAGGTTAAATTACCTTTCTGGACTGTATTGTGAACCGCCTAGAAATCCATGGCGATCAGGTACAGTAGAGATTACCGAGCCTTGATATATACTACTGGCCTCTGACTCTGTTTCCCCATTCAATTCCTCCTCATCATTGCGTGATACAACCGAAGCTGCCATAGCATCTTTCTACTCCTCTAAAAAAATATTGCTTGTTATATAATATAAATAGTATATATAGTAGTAAAAAAAAGTATGGAACAAAAAATGTGCAATGTAAATTTTTCATCATTTAATTTTTTAATAAAGATATCAATGCCGTTTTTTAATATATTATTCAAAAACTTATTTGTGAAAGAAAATAAATAAAAGAAACTATTATAATAAACTTTTTCGAAAATTATATATTTTATTAAATTTCTTTTCCTTTTGTTTATGTCTGTATAAAAACTTTTAAATAAATAAAAAAACAATTATAACTTAAAAGTATATTACTGACATTTATTGTTAATTAGTTAGGACTCCTGTAAGTTTTGATTACAGTGTTACATCTCTGTGCAGCACTATCAATCAATTTGTCCATCATAGAGTAAAAAGTTATCAATTTCAAAAATATCATTTTTTTTGTCATAAAACTATTTCTAATATTGGGTCATCATCTAAAAAGTATCCGCGGTTTTTTGTCACTAGATGGTGTTGACCATCAACACCATCTAGTGACAAAAAACCGCGGATACTTTTTAAATGACCCAATATATCATTGCATTCTATACCAGCGTCCTAAGCCTTTAGACTACCGAGACCTTAGCAATATTCTTCGCAATAACCGATATATATAGAGAGTTGCGCATTGTAGGCGAGCGTGTATAAACAATAAGATTGGAAACAAGATCGTTTATGTTAATTAACATTACTAACTAGTAATGTTAGTTACTAGTTTATTACGCTCGCACGGAATGCAAGAGATCTGGGTTCGATTCCTGGCCGAAGCAATATTTTTCGCAATAAGTTTATTACAATTTTTTAAGATTAATTTGGAAAATTTGGAGGAATTATTAATATTTTCAGATTGATTGCGTTGAAAGTCCAACAACCATATCGGCACGCAATTATCATTTCTAAAATTAATTCATTCATATGAATATATATAATAGTTTAACATCTGAACATTCAGACCGTAGTGGCGCTTCGTATTTAAAGTAATGTTATTTAAAATAAAGTTTCACATTGTTTTACTTGATACTTTATATAAAATAAATACAAACGCCAATATGTAAAATTTGAAGTTACAGAAAATTGAAGACTTTTTAAAATCATCTGAATAAAAAATCATATAACAATTATATAATTAAATGCGCACGCGCGCACATACACGCGCACACACACACACATACATATACAATTTATTGTGAAAATTATTCAAATAATAATCAGAAAAACTGTGTGCCTTCTTTTTTAAATCTTCTAATGTCTAATAAAAGAGTATAGTACTAATAAAAAAATCAGTAACTTCTCATTAGAAAATCGTTGCGTTATGCCTGTTTCCGTCGATGTAGATCTTTCTTAATCATGAATCAATATTCTTGATCTTTTTCTAATTTTTAGAATTAGAAAAAGACGAAAAGTAAGTTGAACCAAGATTAATCTATTACTATGTTTTTACATAGCTCAATTTATGTTGAAATTATAACATCAATGTTATGAAGCTGAAGGCCAATTATAATTATTCCTCTGAAGAATGGAATGACTGTGATTAGTCATTTCCTAAGATTGCTATTATAACTTCGGTAAATTGAGCTGTGTAAAAGTAGTCTATTATACATTAGTAGAAATGGCAATAGTAAATTAAACTATTAGAATAGTTCTACACATAGTAGAAGAAGAAGTTTTTTTCCATGGTTCTACAGTAAATTGAGTTATCATAGAAATGTCTAATTTTTTTAATAAAGTTAGAGTTACTTGATGTATGCAAAATTCTAGATGAGGTTATCAATGGAGTAAGAAAAAAAAATATTGAAAATGTAACTTTTGATAAATGTTTTGATAAATAACCTAGTGACAAATAAGGATCAGAAGTGTCTTTGACTAACTGCACATAAACATTATCATAGATATTTCTAAAAGACAAGATTATAATAATTTTAAAAAATTACAATTGTAATGGTCACAAAAAAGTAATAAGTTATCGGACATTCTGAAAAAATATTTAATGTTGAAATGACAAAATATTAAATTTCCATAAGAAAAAATATACAAAAAATCAATTTCTTTTTATTTCATTACTTTTGCATACTAAACATTATTAATTTCATACTGTTTCAGTAAAATACACATGTAGTTTTAATATTTTATTCAAATTATGCAGATATATTTGTGATTTTGGATGGACCCAGGCACATCAAATTTTCGGCACTTTACTTTAGAGAACATTTAAATAAAGAATTATTAGCAATCTTTTTATTTAATTCCTTACTGAATCTAAATGTATTAGCAATCATATTAAAGACTTTTACAACAGTTGCAAAGCTGCTTTCTCTACTGAATGTATAGCCAATGATTTTCATAATTTAATCATGATGGAAGTAATATACTTATATTATATTCAGATTGGGCAATTTAGAGCTGTGAGTAGTTTCTTACGTATAATATAATATAATATAATAAAAAATGTTTCTTTGACTAACTGCATATAAATATTATCATATGTATAAAATGTACATATAATATGTATAACATACGGTATTATACATTATAAAAACCATGTATAATATGTTATGTTTAATACATCTCAACCCTGCTTATATTATATCATATCATATCATATCATATCATATCATATCATATCATATTATATTATATTATACTTATATTCTACTTCCATCATGTATTTAATTATTTCTTCCTGCCAAATTTGATACAAATGAGGGAGGGAGCTTCCACTGCATATGCTCATGTATCTCTCTGCAAACAGTGCAAATACATCAGTACATATGATAGCTCCGTTATCCAATTATCTCGCTATTTACAATTTATCAGATTCGCATACATATGCAAAATAAACATCTGTTAGTCTGTCAAGAATATATCTTGCGTTATTTCATTTGATCATCATTCGATCATCACGGCAATCAAGAAACCACGCAGAGAGAGAGAGAGAGAGAGAGAGAGAGAGAGAGAGAGAGAGACCCTATTTCCCATCTCATAACATACAGGAAGCACAACAGTGATAGTTTTATGGCCCGCCATAGCAATTAATTACGATACCTTTGCGATATCTCGGCAAGACAGTAGAAGGAAAGAGAAAGGACGAAAGAATGCGGGACTTTTTCTTTTCAGACTTTTGGATTGAGAAAAAAGTATGTAACAGAATGCGGCAATCGACATCCGATTGGACGAGTCAGAGTCTGAGCACAAGAATTGTCATATAAACACTTACTTACTAGAAACTTAAGTTGTAAACGTAAGACGCACAAGCTTTGACGTATGATATACGACTATTTGCCGTCTCTTGAAGATACGGTAATAAGTTGTACGTCAAACTTGAAAGCTTGTGCGTTACTTACGTCTACAACTTAAGTCGAAGTAAGTGTTACGACAATTCTTGTGCTCAGATCCTCGGATTGCTCCAGATAGTGACGAATGCAACTACGAAGATTACGCACGCTACTGTGGGTGCAACTTTCACATGGCGGCGATAGTCGGACTTACCGTAAATTTTCGCCGAATTTGACATTTCAAAGTGTCGCGAACGCACCGACATCTCACCCATACGACTCACCACACTTAACCCAACTGATCACTGTCGCTCAGCTCACTGACACTGTTGAAACCATGGTGTCCATGATTATGTACATATATAATTACATACAACAATACAGTCTCTCTAATAAATTTGGCCCCCATGGGGCGAAATTTAAAGGTACATTTTCATGCTGACGTTCAACACACATTTTTAGCGTCAAAATAAATCACGTGATCAAATTTAATGCTTGATATTCGTCAATTTCTATCACTGACTTATTTTGATGTCGAAAATGAGCGTCAAGCGTCTGGAAGAAAAGGCACCTTAAAAGTGAAATGCTAAAATTATAGAGTATCCTCTCTACAGCACGAGTTTACCAATCACCACGTACTTGCGCGAATACAGTTGCGTACGTTAACCTATCAAAGGCCGGTATTCATAGTCAGTTCTTAAAGGCCATTCTACATTGATCGTAGTGTCGGAAGCGTCGTAAACATCATACGACTTTAAAATTAAAACATCAGATTGGTTGAAGTAACAATCTTGTGACTTGCGACGTCTACGATACGACCAATTACTACGTTTACACGGCACGCTTTACGCCGAAGTTATAACATCGATGTTATGAAATTGGCCAATCACGGTTATTCCATTCTTCAGAGAAATAGCTATGATTGGTCATAACAGTTTCATAACATCGATTTATATCTTCGGCGTAATGGCTTTTACACCACGGAAACGCTTGCCGCAAGGCAAAATATGATGCGATAGCCAATAATAAATAAGCTTACAGCTCCTAATGTGTTCATTGGTTACCGCGTCTCATTTTGTTGCGCGACAAGTACATTTCCGCGTCCAGTTTGCAGGAGCCATGAAGCATGTCATGTAACAAAGATCAAAATGACTTTTTATATTCAAAACCGTCTTAAGTTCAATCTTGAGATGTCATGCACCAATCAGAGGTCAATATTCATAATCGGTTCTTATTTTAAGATCATCTTAAATAATAAGTTTGTTTGCGTCGCTCCAACATGCTCAATACGTCGCGTCACCGGAACTAATAAATGGCAACTAGATGTTCGCGTCGTGTTAGAGCATATTCCATGGATCAATTAAGAGCACGCTTCATTTGCCTCACCTCAGAAGATGATGCGATTAGGGCATGTTACGCATGCATAATGGTTGAAAACGTACTGTATCGAAAAAAGTATTTCAGATTCATTTTATATAAAAATGCATTTAATAAATTTTTTACATAAATATAAAAATATTATATAACAATATAATATAATATTAATAAAATAAAATAATAAAATAAAATAAAATAAAATAAATAACATAAACTATAGAAATCAAAACCTTAAACGGTCTAGCTGGATTAAATGCTTCTTGTGTTTCTGGAGACTACATACGTTGTATATAAATTCACACAAGAATCATACAAGTATTTAAGATCTAGCTAGACCGTTTAAGACTTTGATCCTATAATAGTCCTATAATATATTATATTATTTATAAATTTTAATTCCAAATTCGAAATCAGTGACCCCTAAAACTTTAAAATATAATATAACTTTTATATTTATTAAAAACGCATTTATGTTGTATAAAAATGCTTTTCAAATAATCGAAGTGACACAAAATACTCGAAACGAACAAGTCATGTTCGATTCATTTAAATAGTCTCATGGATTAGATTAAATGACAGGCTCACTATATCCGTTCGTGTCATTGAACATTGGAGCACATGAATGCAACTGCTTCAACCGCCACCTTACCTGTGATCCAAGTACTCTCTAAGTTAATTTGGAGTATGCAACGAGAACAAACTTAATGTTTTCAGTCGCTAATGCGGCTTTGATTGAATTCTTCAAACTGTACCATGGTGAAAGGATTACATGGTGTGTTCAGTTTGCAAGCGTCTCTCTCTAAAATTAACGCTCTCTGTCGTTTCTCTGCTTTTTGTTCCGCAAGACCTATAAATGTGAAACGCGAAATATGGGACGGTATTCCCGGTATAGCCCGTTTTCATTTTAAAACCATCTTAAATATAATGTCTAAGATGTTAATATAGTTCTTGGATTGACTTCTGGGTCTAAGCACAAGAATTCTCATAACACTTAGATCCATTCTACATTCAGTCGTATGTCGATGTCGACTATCGTTAGTCGTTTGTCGTATGTCGTATGTCGCACATGAATACAACTTGCTATTCTACAATTGAATCGTTGATCGAAGTCGGAAGATCGGAACAAATGTAAAGAATGAATATTGAAACCTTGAATATATATTCAAATTTATTATTAATTTGGACGCAAATTATGAAAATAAGATTACTTTTAAAGAAACGCAAAAAAAAAGTACAAGAAGATGGTGAGTAAAACCTCATATTACCACAAATATGAGACAGAATTTTAATGCTCATCACACATTATTTATATACTTTCAAATGAATGATCATGAAGAATTTTTTAAACTTACAAGGATGTCTGTAACACAATTTGATTATTTATATTATATGATTTACTAAAATCAAAATTACGCAAAAAAAGTCATAGAAAACCTTTGCCAATAGATACGTTTTGCACATTGAAGTTAGTTTACCAGGTGTACAAGTATGAAGTGCGGATTTGAGACAACAGATGGTGCACCAATGCAGTGTGTAGTATAAAGATTTGACATATATGCCATTTTGTTGTGCCATCACAAGTGTCAAACGCGCATAAGTGATAAATTGAAAAAGTTTGCATAGTATTGTTTTGCTGTGTCCAATATGTCGAAATTGTGCCAAATGAAGAGCATTCGCGGACAGCATTAATTTTTTGTTTTCATTTGAGGAAAACTGCTACTGAATCATATCGATTACTTCGAGAAGTTTATGGTGAACATGCTCCATCGCAAGATACGTGTGAACGATGATTTCAAAAGTGATGATTTCGATGTTGTAGACAAGGAACACGGAAAACCGTCAAAAAGGTACGAAGATGTAGAATTGCAAGCATAGTTGGACGAAGACGATTAACAAACACAAAAACAACTCGCAGAGCAATTAAGCGTTAGTCAACAAGCTGTTTCCAATCGCCTACGAGAGATGGGAAAGATTCAGAAGGTCGGCAGATATCACATGAGTTGAACGAGAGGTAGATGGAGAGGCGCAAAGACACATGTGAAATTTTGCTCGAACGATACAAAAGAAAGTCGTTCTTGCATCGTATCATTACTGGAATGAAAAGTGGATATATTTTGAGAATCCCAAGCGCAAAAAATCATGAGTAGACCGAGGCGTACCATTGACCGCAAGACCGAATCGCTTTGGCAGAAAGATGATGCTCTGTGGGACCAGAAGGATGTGGTCTATTATGAGCTGTTAAAGCTTGCTGAAACGATTAATACCAAACGCTACAAACAACAATTGATTAATTTGAACCGTTCGCTACTCGAAAAACAACCAGAATATCGAAAAAGGCAAGATCATTTTTCTCCATGACAATGCTCCATCACATACGGCAAAACCGGTTCGCGACACGTTGGAAGCACTCAGCTGGGAAGTGCTAGCCCATGCGGCTTACTCATCAGACGTGGCTCCTTCCGATTACCACTTGTTTGCATCGATGGGTTACGCACTTGCTGAGCAGCGCTTTGGTTCGTACCAAGATGTGAAAAAATGGCTCGATGAATAGTTCGCGGCAAAAGGGGAAGATTTTTACTGACGTGGTATCCACAAATTAAAGATAGGAAAAATGTGTAACTAGCAATGCTATACTTTGAGCATACTTTGAATAAACCACTTTTTATCATTCTTCCGAATTTAACGTATTTTTAAAAAAAAATCCGCATTTCATACTTGTACACCTGGTATTCATTATCCTCTATTGCGGATATTGTTAATATAATTTACTTATATTTTATTTGTTTTCAAAAATATGAAATTTATCACAAATTTAAATTTATTTTTAGCTTTCTTGCTCATGGAGATAGCGTGCATCATTTTTTCGGATTGGAAAATCGACTTTATATAGTATTGGGTCATCTAAAAAGTATCCGCGGTTTTTTATCACTAGATATGTGTTGACGGTCATATATCTAGTGACAAAGTACTTTTTAGATGACCCAATATTATTCTCGAGGTTTGTGCCATATGGGAAGTATTACAATCAAGATATCTCCAATGTCCGTAGGAAGACGATGAGTGGATAAAAATTGCAAAAAACTTGGATTGTCGGTTGTCGAATGAAATTGTCGCAAGTCGGCTATCGTTGTCGAAATAGAAGATGGTCAATTCCCATATTTTCCGACTACGACTAGATGAAACATAACCTTCGGACACATTTGTGTATGGATAAACAGATATTTTTATACGGATATATGAATATATTTATATTATATTATGGAATTACTGAATGTAGATAAAATAATTATTGATTTTGTTCGCAAAAATCATTGCTTGTATGATAAATGATGTGGATTTTAAAAATGTTGGCAAAAAAAGAATCTGTGATAAAAAATATTCACAAATTTGAGAAACTATTATGATATAACATGTCAAGTAATTTTCTTTTGTATCAAACTTAAGAAATATAAGAGCTGACACAGGATATGAATTTGTGTATAAATTTATTCAAGTTTAATAACTTAATAATATACGTTTCGATCATTGTTTTGATCTTTTTCAATATTATAAAACTAATTAAATCAATGCATAGTAGTCGTCAAGCAAGTGGAATCGCATTATTCTATTATACAATCATATAATTTGCGTCCAAATTAATAATAAATTTGAATATGTATTCAACGTTTCAATATTTATTCTTTACATTTGTTCCGACCTTCCGACTTTGATCAACGACTTAATTGTAGAATAGCAAGTCGTATTCATGAGCGACATACAACATACGACAAATGACTAGCGACATACAACTGATTGTAGAACGGGCCTAAGGTAATAAATTCAGATTTTTTTCAGAAATATTGATCCACGAATGTTAAAATGAATGCTTTTCAATTTTGAATGCATTTTTATTCATTTATAGGAATTGCATGGAACATATCTCTATGCCTTTCAATCTAAAAATAATATTAGCTTTTTTGTGCATACTGTTCAATTCAAAATTTTGAATAGGAAAAGCAGTTTTTCAATCCAATTGCATCCAATTAAATCTAATTGAATTCAATTGAATCCAATTAAATAAAAAAAAAATTCGCTATTTAAAATACGCATTCGAATAGAAAAAAATTTTAATTCATTTTAATCCATTCTTGTTTGCTGAGAAGCTACAGAAAAGACAGAAAAATTTAAAATATTTATTTAACACATTTAAAATATTTAAATTTAAAATATTTACTTTTTAAATACGAAGCGCCGTTATGGTCTGAATGTTGAAATGTTGAACTAATATATATATTCGTATAAATGAATTAATTTCAGAAATGATAATTGCGTGCCGATATTGTCGGATTTTCAACGTAATTAATTTGAAATATTAATAATCCCCCCAAATTTCTCAAATTAATCTTAAAAAAGTGTAATAAACTTATTGCGAAAAATATTGCCTCGGCCTTTTTTTAAGATTAATTTGGGAAATTTGGGGGGATTATTAATATTTCAGATTGATTGCGTTGAAAGTCCGACAACCATATCGGTACGCAATTATTATTTCTGAAATTAATTCATTTATATGAATATATATATTAATAATATATATATTAGTAATATATATATTAATTCAACATCTCAACATTCAGACCGTAACGGCGCTTCGTATTTAAAAAGTAATGTTATTTAACATAATCTTGTTTCCAATCTTATTGTTAAAATATTTATTTAACACATTTTAAAAATATTTATTGGGTCATCTAAAAAGTATCCACGGTACTTTATCACTAGATATATGACCATCAACACACATCTAATGACAAAAAACCGCGGATACTTTTTAGATGACTCAATATTTAACTGCGTTGATATAACTGCGTATCATAACACCTAACTTGCGTTATGACATTTAACGCTGTCCAAAAGTCGGCGTTAGCATTACTTTACATAATGCAAGGGCATATGTTACGAATTGCGTTAAAATGACTCACAGAATACAACTTTCTAGTGAAATTTAATATAACGCAAACTTAACGCAAATGCAACGTAAATTGACGATGCTATGCGTTAAGACGCATTTACAGAATATGAAATCGTAAAGCATGCGTTATAAGCCATATAACGCATGTTAAAAAGTTTTAGAATAGTCCTGGGAGTCGATTCTATATTTTCAAGCAAGGTGAAAATTACAAAAGTAAACAAATTTACTAGTTGACCAATAAAATTATCAGTATTCTAATAAATTCACTCACTTTTGTAATTTTCACTTTGTTTGAAAATACAGAATCGACCCTCTGTTGGGATAATATCGAACTTATACACCAGAACTCTGATTAGACGGCTCGTTATTCATTGTTGCCTGTGCCTATTGCCTGTGCCTATTGTGTTTAAGCCTTTATAGGCATGAAGGGAGCATTGTGGTTCACGGTATCAATCATAAAACTTTTTTCTTAGGATGAAAAATGAAAAGTGAAAAATTTCTCCATTAACTTCAATGGTTAAAATTTTCACTTTTCGTTTTTCATTCTAGGGACAAAGTTTCATGATTGATACCCAGAATTGTGTTCAAGATGCGTGAGAGAAAAAGATATATGTATAAGAAGATGCGTGTAAGAAAGACATGGACATTCATTCTCTCTGTGCATGCTTTAAAATGCCGATAATGGCTGTTTTTCAGCTAGGATACAGAGACGTTACGCTATGTTTCACTGTGTAAAGTACTTGTTGGAATGCAATTTAATTTCATGTAACACCAGAATGCATTACAGGGTGCTTTCCATTAGAGAGCCTATAATCAGAGTGGTGCCATACGAGAAATAATATCATATTTTAGCGAAATTCTGCGAGAAAGAAAGAGATATACGGTCTCAGTCTATCCAACAGACTGTTAGTTTTAGGATTAGGTGCAACAGCATCGAACGACATAGATACGTAAAGGTACATTGATAAAAATAAAATTATCGAAATTATTTTAGAAATATGGTTGGATGCACAATACCGTTTTGTAACAATTCATTAAAAAATGGATATGTTATGAAAATAATTCCGAAAGACACAGAACGCCGAATGAATTGGTTAAAGAGTATAATGGCAAATATAAAAATTGAACACCGTCAAAAAATCTGTATGTGAGATAAAGTAATTATTCTTTATAAATAATGTATTTAAAATATTAAAATAAAAATGTAACATAAAATATACACAGATTAATTATAATATCTGAAGATACGATAGTGTCTTAGCACTAAGTATATGTACAGTCATCACATTGGTTACGAATTTAACTCTTTCTCTTTTTGTCGTAATCTTTTCAATTATATATCATTGCATTGTGAGTCTAAATCAAATAATATGATAATTAATACGATATTAATATATAATATTTTATATATATATAATATTTTTCTGAATTTTTTATTTTTTTTATATTATTACAAATGCATTTTGCTCCTAAATGTAGGAACAGAGAATGAATAATAAACTAGCGGATTTAATAGAGCAAATAATGTGCAATAAATAACGTTTTGTATAAAGTAATATGCAATATTACAAAATGTACAATATTACAATAGTACAAAATAAATGAAATTTTATAATAAATAATATATGTAAAAGTTTTATTATTTTATATACAATATTTATTTATTATCATTTTTTAATTTGTCACAATTTTTGAGCATTTTTTAATATGAATTCAAAATATAGAAAATAATTTAAAAAACTGACGGGAATGGCTAAAACATGGCGGACCAATCACAAGTGATACCCGTGTGGCGTCCCTCTGATTGTAGGCTTTCTACTTTCCATCAAGGCTTTTAGGCGACACACATCGAAACAGCATCGGACGCGGTGCTTTCCAACAACGACACGCCACGGCACAATTAGACACAGCAGAAAAGCATAATCGAATACTCTGGTTATGGTTGCTAATTTTCGGTTGGCGCTTTAGAGTATATTCATTTTACACATAGCTACGAAATAAGAAATACATAAGTCATCTGGATCATCTGAATTTTAATGTAAAAAAATTGTATCTACGTATAAAATTATTATCCAACAAGAGACACAGAAGTGAAATCACACGGTCCGGAATAGGACTGCGGAATACAGAATGCGTCATTAAAGCAATCAATCAGCGCTTTTCCGAACTTTTCCATCATGCAAATGTGATATGTTCACATGATGCGTCAAAGATGTATCCAACGTGAATATAATTTAAAAATTACTAACTTCATGCTAATAATTTGCTTATTAAAATGAAATATAATTTTTCAAATTGTAAAAACAATTATCACTGTTGCAGTATTTAATGTTTTACAATTAATATTTATAATCTCATAACAATTTTTTGAACTGTTTTAACGCATTTACTATCATTTTTCTGCATCAGCGTGATGGAAAAATGCGGAAAAGGGCACGTAATGCATCATTATTTTTTTGTTGATTTTGGTATCTATATTTATGCACTCAGATTTTCTCATTTTGCTTCATTCGTCTCGATATTATGCAATTCCATCAATCAGTATCAAATTATTTTAACCTCTCAAAATACGACGGTTTATTACAAGAATAATGACGCACTCGCTATTCCGCAACATCAAATGTGGAATAGCGCTGAGTGGTTGTTTCAATGACTCTTTCTCTATTCCGCAGTCCTATTCCGCACTGTGTGATTTCACTCACGGTATAACACGGCAAATCGTTACATCCTTGTTGTCAATGTTAAACAAATGAGGTGATCGCTGTGTTGTAGATGGAAAACACCCGCAATCTTCCATCCTATAGAGTCTCTAGAAGAAGAAAGTCTGGACATTCAGCGAAAATGCCCTCAAAATGGCGGTTAAATATGTGTGTAAAGGGCTCCGCATAATAGAAGGAATAGGGAACAGAGAACAGAGAATAAGAATTTCAACCTATCAGAAACTGTGTATTCCATAATATATTAAAACAATGTGATTAAAAAGGCATACACCACGAGCAAACTGTTAGCAGCGAAATATTTATATTTTAATAGATTACACTAGAATAAAAACAAGACAATAATATAGACGTTTCGGCTTTATATCAGGCCATCTTTAGTATTACAAAATTAATATGTTATGACTTACATAATGTTGAGAACACCTAATTTCGCATAAATTTTATTCACGTTATCATAATGAGATAGAACATTTTACACGCTCGATTACAATTATATTTTCGAAGTATTTGACGCTTAGGTTATTGTTTAGGTTATTGTTACAAAAATTTTTTTAGTCCATAAAATCATGTCAAATAATTCAAAAGCCAATTGTCGTTTTAATTGTCGTTTTTTTATTACAAAAATTAGTCGAACTTATTGAACACATAATTTCCAGATTCTATGTTAACAATAAGTTAAGTTGTGGAATCCAAGACTTGGAAAACATATTGAACTGTTCAAGAGTCAAAAAGAAAATATCTACATAATATATATTATTTCTGATAGGTTGAAATTCTTATTCTCTGTTCTTTGTTCCCTGTTCTTTTTATTGTGCTGCGGAGCCCTTATTGTAGGCGTGTGTGTGTTTTGTTTGGTTGTGTGTCATATAAGTGACGTGGATTTTTTTTTATTAATACACATCAATTTGTGATGAGTAATAATAGTATATATAATAGCCATACAGTTCGAAATAAAAATTAAATAACTAATATTTTTGATGTGTTTATATCTACTATATAATTATTAATATATTAATACAGGTTGATCCAAAAGTATGGAAACGGCCAAATAACTGTGGAGGAATGCACTTTGGGGAAAAAAGTTTCAGACAAAAGTCTTAGATTTTTTTCCTGGCTATTCAATAGTGACCTGAGATTTGACCTTGACCGTGACCTTGAATGTCATTTCAAAGTCAAATTTACTTTTTTAAATAGGAACACATATTTTTGACCACAGGAATGGAAACAGCGGAAAATTTTACGTCCGCCTGTGACTTTGATCATGACCTTGACCATGCCCTTGAAGGTCAGTTCAATCACTTCATCTTGTCTTAGTTGGCTGGGTGCTCACTTCATCATAAAAAATAAAAAGAAAACAAAAAAACAAAAAAATTTTAAAAACCAAAAAAAAACAATAAAATAAAAAAGTTAAAAAAAAATGGGATGTAAATCGTACTTAGGAGTCTCCCC
>NW_011627000.1:126945-168666 GCF_000204515.1 Acromyrmex echinatior | reverse complement strand
AAATCGACTTCAAAATCGTAATCAGCGACCCCGAAAACCCCTAGATACCAATTTACAGGAATTTCCATTGACAATGTCAACTTGACGTTGAACTGACTTTCAAGGGCATGGTCAAGGTCATGATCAAAGTCACAGGCGGACGTAAAATTTTCCGCTGTTTCCATTCCTGTGATCAAAAATGTGTTCCTATTTAAAAAAGTAAATTTGACTTTGAAATGACATTCAAGGTCACGGTCAAGGTCAAATCTTAGGTCACGATTGAATAGCCAGCAAAAAAATCTAAGATTTTTTTTACACCTAATATTATAAATATTATTTTTTATTTTTAATATTTATATTATTATCTACATCTATAATTATTAATTATTATCTATAATAATAATTATATAGATAATTAAATATAATTATTATAATTATTATAATCTATAATTATTTATAATTATTAATAATGAGTAATATTTATTTTGAAACATTATTATATTGTAAATATATTTCAATATAAAAAATTTTTAAAATAACATTAAGTAATTACTTTTGTAGATAAAAAAATGCCAAGTTGTATATCCGGATGCTCTAACTTTGTCAAAACAGTCCTTATTGCATTACTAACAACTTTATTAACAACTTTGCTAACAACTTTATTAACTTCCGTCTTTACTGCATTACGTCACATTAATTGCATTTCAAAATTTATTGCTGACGTTGAAAAACAATAATTTTTTTTAGTTGAATTTTTTGCACGGTTCAACTTTTTTCATACAATGCGAATAGAAGAAAAAAAAAGATGAATCGAGATGCGAAAAATGCAAAAAGTTTGAAAAACAATAAACCTGAAGTCTCGTTTACAATAGTCGCATATACAAGCTGTGTTGCATGTCGTATGAAATGTCGCAGAAGTGTCGCATATAATCGCATGATTGTATAGTCGCAAGACTCTTGTCGGAGTTGAGCCAACTTCAATTTTCTGCGACAGGCGTGTCGCATAAACTCAGCTAATCACATAGCAAGTTGATGTCCAGAATTTGTTGTCGAATTGCATGCAAACAACGTGACTATTGTAAACGCTCATTTAGCGATACTCTTGCGGCATGCGACAAATTTTCCTGCGATGCTACTACTCGCGACATGCGATACAACCTGTGCGACTATTTTAGACGAGGCTTTATAGGCATATATCACGTGTATACTAAATATTTTTAATAGTAATAATGAATTTTAGGACACAATCAATGTATATTACATATATTGCATAATATGTATGTACAGCCGGTTACAGAAAGGTTGCAACCCTTTTTTTCGATGGGTTTCAGAATGGAGCTTGCTCATCGAGCGATTGATTCTTATTTATGGATCCACAAATAAGAACCAATCACTTGGTGAGTAAGTTACATTCCGAAACCCATCGAAAAAAAAGTGTTGCAACTTTTCTGTGACTGTACATTAAATCTACTCCAAAGGTATATTTCTCAATTTTTTAGGAAATACACATACATCAATCATTACTTTTGTAATATTACTATAAATTCCGAGTATGATGTACTTCAATTCTAATTTTCCTCCGTTCGCGCCGAATAAGCAAGATTCTGTATTGGTGCTGCTATTGTGAGGGCACAAGTCACGTGCACCAATCATGCGGAATCCCGAATGTTCAGATTCTCTTCTTCTAGAGACTTTTCTTCTTCTACCATTCTATTCTTATATTGTATTGGGTCATCTAAAAAGTATCCGCGGTACTTTGTCACTAGATATATGACCATCAACACACATCTAGTGATAAAAAACCGCGGATACTTTTTAGATGACCCAATATTTTACACGCTCGTACTTACAATAGCTTTTTATTGTGACCAACTACTGTCGTTCGACTGTAACAGGGGAATATTCGATTGTGATTGATTGGTTCTTACATTCTGATCCGGATTAAACCCTTGGTGGAAACTAGTGCCATAAGACTATTTTACGTTGATCGTAGCGTTGGAAGCATCGTAAGCATCATGCGACGAAGCATAAAAATTGAAGTATCGGATTGGCTGAAGCAACAAGCTCGTGACTTGCGACTACGGTCTATGATACGATCAAGGTAGAATGGCCTTAGACACATGCTGGCTTCACACTGGATCTGACGTGCATTGTATGATGTTTTGCAACCAATGAAAGCAGAATTTTATTTCATATCGATGATATGAAGCAAAATCCTGTTTTCTGATTGGTTGCAGTGCGTCATACGACGTACGTTGGATCCAGTGTGAATCCAGCAATTGTGTCACCTGTGTATGTACAATACGTTGTTGGAAATCCCAGTAATTATACTTTATAATAAACATACTATACTAACTATAGTGTCTGTAACGTTGGCACATGCGCATAGAGGACGAAAGTAATCCCATGTAATCTTTCTCTCTCACACGCATCTTGGACACACATTTGGGCCACAGGAGGTACAGGCAACGCTCCCTTCATGTCTATATACTCTAAGCTTGCTACAGATTACAAGATTAGGTTAAATACGATATTTCTTGACGTCAGAAAACAAACGTTTCAGCGTCGATGAAAAGGCACCTTAAAATGTGGTCACGGTCCTCCGTCGCCATGTTGCTTTAACCCAGCGGTTGACGTCAGCGGGCGCGTCTGGTAGTGCGAGCTGCGAACAGCAGAGATAGATAGACAGAGACGGTGCAAATTTGAAAGAGAGGGAAGAAAGGCGTGCGCTATCTGCGATCTGCGTTCGCGACGGCACTAACACGGCGGTGCACGACAGTGCAGTTGCATGGTTTGCATGGTTGCAGTGGTTGCAATTGTCGATGAACGTGAGAGACGTAGAACGTGATAATCGGCTCGATTCGTGATTCGCCTCGATTCCCGCATCCTTTATATGATATCAATATCATCAGTGATCCAGCAGCGGCGTTATACACTTGACATCTTTTTTAGCGTACTTGTCACGTAAAATCGAGAGAGAACGCGCTATATCGAACTCGGTAGTCGGCGCACCCTTCGCTTCGCGTTCGTGTCGTGTGCGAGCAAAAAAGTCGTGAGTGGGCGAGAGAGGGCAGGAGGGAGGGAGGGAGAACGAAACGCGATGGAGGCGCGACGCTGTCCGGTTTGACCGCTAGACGGCCTCCTCCGGCGTGACGTATTCTTGGTCTCCTTGATTCGACAGGCTGTTAGGTTCACTTTTTTGATTCTCAGTGTTTCGTGCGCGCCATGTGCTGCACCGTTGCCGCTCTACCTTGCAAGATCGTCGTCGCGCGTAAAGCCGCAGTTCGATAAGCGTTCGCGTAGCCGCCGCGCGTAGTTTGTTTGGCCAGGATCCCTTCCCTTCCCTTCCCTCCCTCTTCCCTTCCCTCCCCCTTCCTTTCCTTTCCCTTCCCTTCCCTTCCCTTTCCTTCCCTTCCCTTTCCTTGAGCTATGCGCTGCTCTCGTCTATGGTGCTTCTCTCGATGCTCCTCGATGCTCCTCGTATCTCCATAGTACTGGTGTAAACGGCATAAAGCTGCGTTATTTCTTCGCTCTTTCCTTTCCCTGCCCTTGTATGTTCGTCTGGTTCTGGTAAGCGGCGAGCCGTAGGAAAAGGAGATAAGGTTCCAAAGGGAAAAGAGAGAAAGAGAAAGGAGGTAATAAGCAGTCGCAAGAAAAGGGAGCATAAAAACGACGAGTGTTGGAATCGTTGATACGGTGTTCTCGGAGTGAGCTCCAACGAGCGAAAGACACAACGGGAGGTAGCGCAAGTGGCGTATCAAGATGGCGCATAATTTGGCACCGAGCGTCAACTGCTCGCTCGACGACATTGACCTGAACGCTCTGAAGGTACGTATACATTGTAGATATGAAAATGATTCGCTCCCGGCTGCATGTGTTTCTCTTTTTCTTCTCTTGTCTGTTTTCATCGCGTGGCTCTTTTCTCTGGACCCACCTGATTAATCATCTTGTCCGCTCACACGAGCTGATTAACCTCGCGAGAACCGACGACGATGAGGACGAAAAAGAGGAGGAGAAGAAGAAGAAGAAGAAGGAGAAGAGGAGGAAGAGGAGGTGGAAGAGAAGGAGGAGGAACCGACATTCCTCACACTTGAGTCCTTCCTTCTTATTTTTTCCCTTGTTATGAGTTTCACCTAATATCGAAAAAAGTCGAGCGATTCGATGCATTCATACACCCATCATTGACAACTGATCTTTCCAGGCCCAGTGACAATATATTATGGATGATTGATGGTCGCAAATAATGGTTTCCACCGTAAACTCTTGCTCGAAAAGACTCTAAATGGATCGAACATGTTATTTACCGATCGTATTTTCACTCTGGCGACACTGTTGACAGTTCGACAGACGTCACACGAGATTTAGGCGTCACACGGTATTCATAGTCTGTTCTCATTTTAAAACCGTCTTAAATAATATCTTAAGATGCTAACACGATCTTCTTATTGGCTTATGACATTTTAAGATTGTAGTTAAGACAATCTCAAATATAAGAATAGACTGGTTAAAGTCTCGCTACAAATGCTTTGAAGCGTTTAATGGACCAATTAGAAGAAAGAATTTTACAAACTGACCCATTAAAAAACAAATGCTTTAAAGCGCTTGTAGCATCACGTTCACCGTATCTTGAATCTCGTTGCAAGCACAGACTTTTTACGTCTCTCCGTCCCATCATTTCTGAAAAAAAAAGTCGAGTAAGTAGGTACAGTACAAGGGAGATAATCGATCCCGAAATATCATCTTTAAGAATGCACGAGCAAAGAGCTAGGACAATTGTAATGTGTCAGATAAAAAAACAAGCGAAAAAAGAAAGAAAAAAGTTGATATTGAAAATGCATCAATTAGTTTCCTTAAGTTTATACTAAAATGATTTAAATACCTTCTTCTATCGCTCGCGATTTGTTGCGTTCCGTTTCTTGTATTTTTCGACGAAAGATTTGTGCTATCTAACGCCACGATTAGCTTTTAAGATAGCTGACTATAATTTTGTTTGTCGAATTTTATTATGTCAGGCACGGTCTCGTTTCGCACCAGATTTTTGCATGCATATGAGTATGTCCAAGTCCATTCAGCAACTATTCAATAACTATTTTTTTCTTTTTGTGGTACTTTGACTGAACGTATCAACTAGAATTATACAAGTTAGCTGAAGATGGCTTGAAGATGGCCGACCGTTAAAGTTACATTAATATACGTATTGTTTTAATACCGTATTTACTCTTTTATAAATGTCCTTTTTGGTTTGAATCTTGAGAGAGGCTGTTGAATTAATACATATATTTTATTATTGTCTTAACTATGTTTATTTGAGACATATAACGAATCATTACATTATTAAAAAATAAACGGCGTAGTTCACGTGAGAATAAAAAATTGCTGCTTGCGGCTGAACTTTTCCTTTAACATCCAAGTTTTGTTTTTTATTCCTGCACTAGACATTAGAATTCTCTTTCTCGCTTTCGGCAAATATCAAACATATGTATACCTATCTAACTTTAAGGTCCAAAAGTATTCATATCTACTATAGTTGTGAACCATAGAAAACAGATCTCTAATTAATTTTATTCCAAGTGCAGAAAGGATAACACAAAACACAAGGCTAGCCTAACCAGAATCTGCTCGCACTGACGTTTTCTATTTATACCTATTTAATATATCGATCCGTGGGTTCTGTCGTTCAACTAAGAGCTCAAAATGCGTTCTTTATTTTCTTCAGATCGCCTGCACAAATAATCTCTTTGTCTCTTCCTTTTTACTTCGACTTAATTTTATTTTTATTCATTCTATTTCGAGGAGTTGAGCAAGTTTTCATTTGCTCTTTCGTTGACGATAATCGGAGGAGAAATTTTCATCAGATCGACAATGTTTTTCTTTAATGACAAAAAGGAGCGTTTTACATCTCAAGAATTAATTAATTCGTTTGTGTTTCAGGAACCTGCTGGGATCTTTGAGCTGATAGAAGTCGTCGGCAATGGAACGTATGGCCAAGTTTACAAAGTGAGTATTTCGTTCTGCAATTTACATCAAGTTCGATGTTACATCGGGATAGTTGTGCGATATTTTTTATGTTATTTCTCATATGTTTAATCGTACAACTATTCCTTCTTTGCATATATGTATACATGTCTCAATAACTCAATTACCACTTGAAATATCTTCTAATTTATAAGGTGTAGAGAAAATTTTATATAACCAAAATTACAAGGTATAAAGGGGGCTATCGTATGATATAATAATTTTCGTCCAAGTGGAGACGCTTTGGAGATTTCAAGGTCAACTTTGTTTTTTTAAATGGAATTATATGATTTTTTTTACATAATATTATTTCTCTCTAATTATTCTGCATATAAAAGTAAGATAGTAATACTGACAAATCAAAAGTTTATGAGATATTTTACACCTTATTGTGTGGCATATATTGACATAAAATGTTAAATAATTTGTAAACTATTAATTTTTTGATAATCGTATCTTAATACTTTTATGAACAGAATAATGAGATGAATCAATTGGTGGAAAGAAAACTCAGTGTTGCTTATTTAAAAAATTATCCATTTTGCATATATATTTTTTAAAGCAACTGTTTTGCATACATATTTTTTTAAAGCAACTAACTAATTAATTCATTTTATTATTCTGTTCATAAAAGTATTAAGGTGTGATTATCAAAAAATTAATAGTTTGTGTTTATTTAATATTTTAATATATATGCCCGAATAAGATGTACCTCGTAAACTATTGATTTGTCGATACCATTATCTTAATACTTTTATATGCAGAATAATTATTAGAGAAATCATATTATGTAAAAAGATTCATATAATTCGATTTAAAAAAAAACGAAGTTGACCTTGAAAGCGTTTCCACCTGGACAAAATTATTATCACCATATGATAACTCTTTACATTGTGTAATTTTGGTTATATAATAATAATAATTATATTGGGATTCTCGAACTTTAAACAATAAAAAAAGATAAGTATAATAGTTAATGAGAGTCAGCAACGATAAATGGCGCAATTATTTAGTGAACAATCAATACTCAGATATTGGATTGATGTCTTCTTTATTTTGAACGTTTCGACTCTCTTTGGAGTCCTCCTCAGCAAGAATGATACAAGTATAATTAGCTCACATGTCCATAATGTCCAAGTCATTCGTTTGGTTATATAAATTTTTCTCTACACCTTATAGATTAGAAGATATTTCAGGTGGTAATAGTTATTGAGATACCCTGTATAAATTCTTTGCAATGTATTATTATTACAATTCTCTATCAATGTGATATTACGATTTTATCTTTAATTTAGATTTGTATTTTAAAATCAACAAATAACGAAATTGTGTTAGAACTTTACAAGGTTTCTGTTTCTCAACATTTCAATGGTAATTGTTGTGTATATGTTTTTACTTGTTAAAAAAGAACATAAGATTAGATTTCATCAGCCACAGTTTTTGAGAAGATTCGAAGATTTATTTTAGAAAAAAACTACAAATTTAAACCATTTACTTCTTTCTTTAAGTTTATAAGTAAAATACACAATAACTAAACAGGAATCTTGTAAATTAGTGTAATTTACAGCTATAATACACGAGGATCGTTTGAAGAGTTTTGAGTCTCAACATGAAGATGGCATTACTCGTCAAAACTCATTCTGTTACTACAATCATACATGCTTTGAAAGATATCTGTGAAAATTGTAGCCATTGTGAACGCTCAGTTGTTGTTTGACAGTCATTTGTGCTATGTCGACGTCAGTGTTTTTGTAAAAATGGAGAAAGTCGAATATCGACGATCGCCATAACAAAAATTTATGAATTGCGGTTTGAACTACCCATCATATTCACCATATCTGATCTCCAACGAATTTTTCCTGTTTCCTAGGCTCAAAATTAGGCTCGGAGGACACAGATTTTCATCAAAACGAAAACACTGACATCGACTAGCACAAATGACTTTCAAACAACAACTGAGCATCCAAAATGGCTACAATTTTCACAGGTATCTTACAACATGTACGATTGTAATACCAGAATGGGTTTCGATGAGTAATGCCATTTTCATGTTGAGATTCAAAACTTTTTAAACGATCCTCGTATGTTATATATATATTACATATAATACAAATTTACATTATTACATACGAAATTCAAAGCAAAGTTACTACAAATAAAAGAGTGATGGAATTTTTTGAAAACCTTTTTTTTTTAGTGTAAAAAGTACTATATCCATTACTTGTTGAGAAACAGAAAGTAATCAAAATTTATTGCACGCGGTGTAATTGGCAGATAATTTGCATGAATTGGAAAATATATATTTTACGCCAAAAATATTATCAAATATCAAGATTCACTTTGACTGAATAATAAGACTCTTCTGGCTTAACTGTGTTATTTTTTTTTTATTGTAACGTGTAACGTTTACCAGCTTGAATGCACGATTCATCAATTATCGATTTCACGGTGGCGTGACGACCTTTTCTGTAATATTTTAAATTAACGAGTATGCGTCAAAACGATGGAAAATAAAAAATGGCATGTGATATTTTCGCGAAAAGGATACAACGCATCTGAAATTTCTGTGCACGAATGTTATCTTTGATATAATGTTAAAATTTATTGAATCCATTTGATATTTTTTCTGATATATTTTGTTTCACGATGACAATGTCGTGCATGAATAACCAATCGGTTTGAATAATTTGAAAATTTCTTGGAGTTATCAGAAAACCAAATAAATGGAAGAGATTAGAGCTGCATAATTATAATAATTTGTATTACAATTTAATATAATTTGTTATTACAATCGTTTGTTACTGTTATAATCCTCGAAAAATTATTAAAATAATAGGAAAAACGATTATATACAATAATTGTTCGAGAGCGAATACTCTTTATCATTGCATCGTCTCGATAGATAATTTTATTGATCTCTTTATTTTATTTATTTATTTATAACTCATGGGGCTACAAGAACTTTTGTGAATGTCGCGATATAAAATGAAACAAGTATCTACAGAATGCCATTTCTCGATAGGTATTGCTTAACGATATATTCCACAACTGTATTCACATGATGGTGGCGCGTCTAATTTTCGTGTATGCTTTCGTTATCGTGTTTCCCGTTAGTAATCCGTAACTCTTATCTGTCAGGACTATACAGTACGTTTATATACCACAAGGTCTACGTTTCCGTTTTATCGCGTGTTATCGCGGGTCTCATATCCGATTCCCGTCCCGTCTTAGAAATCTAAGCCCATGCTTGCGTTATACACGTGGGAAACTTTCGTATTTGATATAAGAAAGCAGCATACAGGCGTTCCATTCTCGCGATATATGATATATCCCGTGCTCTTGTCATTTCACGCCTCTGCAGACGAGGCGAGCGGCCCCTCGCCTTAAGAGCATCTCGACGAGTGTTTCTCTTGTTACTGCGTAAAAAAGAAAGAAAGGAAGATAATGATTTCCCCTTTGTATCGACAAACGGACCCGTGATTGAATTGGTGAGCGCAGAAGTGGCGTGAGTCACATAGCAGGCATGCTTATAGGAAATAAAGAAATCGCCTTTCTCCGTTTAATGCAAGTTGTTTCTGCACTTGTCGTATCCAATCCGTCGCGCAATATGAGAATATCGAGTTGACTGATGCTGTTGTGCCTTCTCGCATGCTCACAAACCTGCTGCAGATGCCATTCCGAATTCGGCCTTCTATTTTATTTCTTGTTCTATTTTCTGCTAAGAAATGCAACAAAGATTACGAGAATAACATACATCTTTGAGATTATGTACGGGATGTGCATGGACGATAGAGGATACTCCATTCCTTCTGCTGAGATTTAAACCCGATTTTTCATTACCTGGTCAATTTGTTAGGCTTATCCGTGACATCATCACAGATGAAGCCCATTGTAAATGTATAAAACATCAGGTGTCAAATTTCAATTTAATTAAGTTAACCAGATAATGAAGAACTGGGCCATAGAAATATAAATGTACGAGTTGAAAATACGATGGCGAGTCGCATAAAGAGAGAGGTTCTTCACCTGTAACAGAGAATGAAAGAGACGGTGATTCATTTTGGAAAAATTCTCCTTGACGAGATTGTCCTTGAGAGAATATACCTATCGATGTGAAAAATGCGTGCGTGCGTGCGTGCGTATGCGCGCGCGCGGGAGAGAGAAAGAGAGAGAGAGAGAGAGAGAGAAAGAGAAAGAGAAAGAGAAAGAGAGAGGTTTTGCAACCGGAAAAACGCGAGAATCGTTTAACGTGACTAGAACAAAATAAATCTTTTCTTTAATGGGATTGATATAATTAAATGAAAAGTAATGAAAAATTGCAATAATTAAATATGAGAGAATTTACTGCTACAAAATATGAGAATACTTTGCACTAGTGAATCGACTGAAATTTTAACCGAATGGAATTTTATATAATTAATTTGGCATATGTTAATATAATTAATTACGTACGTATGCGTCATATTTTATGAAAACGAAATATTAAAGAAACCGAACTTTTGCAAATACATTATGCAACGCGTTATACTTTGAAATTTTGTCAATAAATATTGAATACAAGTTATTCGACATCAATCGCGGAGAGACAAACATTCTCGGTCATCGATGGGTAAACCGCGGAGGGAATTACGGGGCGTTATTGTAGAATTTTTTATGTAATTCCTATAATGTCCTAGCAATGCCCTGTGTTGAGTGACTGTGACAGATTTCTTAAATAGTCGTCAATTTTAACAATTAATATCTTAATTCGTGGAGCAGAGCGATGCTTTTTTCTACCAAATTCTTTTGTTTCATGCAAAAACGCGTTGAATAATATTGATATTTTATTGATTTTATTACAAACTATAAAAATTAATGTATAATAATTAATTAACCTTAAACGGTCTAGCTGGATCTTAAATGTTTATATGATTCTATGTAAATTTATATACTACGTATGTAGGCCTTTGAAACTCGCGCCGAAATGATTTTTTGGTCTTGAAACGCCAACTTTACTAAACTATCACAGTAATATCACGAGTTAAATTGACTAGCAATTTTAACAATTTGATGCTTTTTTGTATCTTCGAACAATCTTAATAAATTAATGCTGAGTGAAAATCTGTAAATAATTAATTCTTATTGCGAAAAATATTATTACCTCGGTTGAGAGTCAAATCTGAATATCTTGCATTCCGGACGAGTGTCTTAAGCTTTTAGATCACCGAAGCTATAATATATTATATTGTTTATTGATTTTTCATGCAATAGCTAAACTGATGTATAAGTTAGTCTAACTTAAAGACACGATTGCGAATAACATTACCTATATATTCGATTCGAGCGATAAATAATTTTCCAGTAATGTCCCAAATCTGAACAAATAATTTGATTGATAAGATATAATAAATATATAGTATATAGGGTGTCCGGAAAATCAAGGTCAATACTTCGGGAGGTAATTCGGGAGCCAAAAAGAAGGAAAAAAAGCTATATAAACATAGATCCGGAAATAAGTCGTTTCCGAGTTATAATCACTTTTATACTGTTTAAAAAATTGAAATTTATTTTTCATAATTACAATCATAATTTATTTCACATAAATAACTATGTCACATAAATAACATGTTTTATCTAAAATTTTTTTTATTTTTTATTTTTTTATTTTGTAAATACGGTTACTGCATTAATTTTAGAAACGTAAACAGATTAAATAGAAATTAAATGAAATGTTCAAAATGACCTTAAGCACAAATGCAGGCCCTCATTCTTCTATCAAAGAAATTCCGAACTCTTTGAAAAACATTTGGATCCCTCCTTATTTCTTCGAATCCATGGATCATTCTTTAGTCAGCAATATTATTAGCCAGAGATCATTTGAATCGAAATTATGGCCAGAGATGGATAGGGCGTAGAGGTCTAATTGGCCCCCATGATCATCAGATATGAATCTACTTGATTTTTATCTATGGGGAGACGTCAATAGTTTACAGAAATGCGCCCAATAATATTGTTGACTTAAGATTGTAATTATGAAAAATAAATTTCAATTTTTTAACATAAAAGTGGTTAAAACTCGTAAACGACTTATTTCCTATGTTTATATAGCTTTTTTTTCTTTTTTTTTGATTTCCGAATCACTTTCCGAAGTATGGACCTCGATTTTCCGGACACCCTGTATATGATATAGTACTATAATAAAATAATTAATATTAAACAAATTAAAATGATATTATTAATTAATGTCTAGTAAGACATAATAATGTCTAGTAATGCCGGCTATTGTTCGGTAATTCCTATTGATTCTCGAATAATTCCGCGAGGAATTATTTTAGCCCGTCTATTTCTTTCTCTTTTTTGTCTCGTTAATTTGGATAAACGGCGAGCGGAAAACAATTTCCATTCCATTGTACATTGCAGATAAACAGATATTAGTGACAGTGAAACAGATATTACCGGAGGCACTCATATGAATTTTCCCAGCCCTCTTGACAATAAAATGAAAGTTGTTCCGTGTGGCACAATTAATTTTCGCGTTGTTTGCGTTCAGATGATGTGGCCGCACGTTAAAATGCGGCTGTTTATGCTTCCATCATCATCAACGATCGACCTACTTATACTCACGATGAATGAATTGCAGTAGGAGAGATTCTCGTGCATAGAACTGTATATCGGGAAAAGATTCGCACGCGCAAATTTTGTGTGCTCCTGTCGCAATGGGAAAACACATTTCTGTCATACTCGTGCGTGCAACGGTTCTCCACTTCACGTATCATATAATGCGTGGCACTTGTTCGTGCTCTTTAAATGCTTTACTTTCGTGCTACGTGGAATGGATGGAGGACGAGAGGTGAGCGGAAGAAGAGGACGATGACCCGCTGTTGATGACGGTGTAGAATCAGTTGAACACGCACGCATATGCGTGAAAACTTGAGCACGACGAATGTGCTTGCACGCGCGCATGCTACTTTACCGAATCGTATTGTCCTTCCATTTATCTGAATTAGAATTAGAATCGATGATAAAAGCTCGTAATATGTATGGAATCTGATCTGCTTTCGTTACTGTCACCGTCGCATATCTTCGAGAGATAAATTAAAAGATAAAATTTAGTTGAGTCATCCACTACATTACTATTAATCGTAGCGAAAGATGAAATCGACTTTTTGAATTGAAAATGGCACAGCTCTTGAGTGAGCCAACGCACTTTCGCTAATAGAAAGGAAATCCTGCGAAAAATTAATATAAGGACGGAAATTGAAATGAAACTGAATGTATAAATATTTGCAGCAAAATTTATTGGGAAAGAACGCAAGCGGTACAAACAGCGTACATCAGCTATAATCGCATAAGTGTGTACTGATTGAATTTATCACAAATTACGACAACGCTTTTCAGAGAAAAAAAAAAGATAATCTATCTTGTATTTCTTGATAATACATTAGTCATTTATGAAAAATAATAATGAGTTAATTCATGTAAAAATGTCAAACATATTTTCTTCCTCGAGAATGAATAATTTTTATTCACCTAATGCAGTTTGATAATTATAACTTATTGCTAATTATTAGGTGTTGGAATTAATTCGTAGCGTTTTTAATGAAAAAATGTTATTTATTTCACATGAGCATTAAAAAATACATTAATGAAAGTACTTCCCATCACTTGTAAAACGCTACGAATTAATTCCAACACCTAATATTAATCGAAAAGAAAAAATTACCCGATAGTCGAAGATCTGTCCTTCGTCTTTATGGATAACTTAGAAATCTTCACAGGGAGAGAGTGGCAAACTGCATCATGTGATCCAGTCTGCTCTAATTGGACACGGTCATCAGAGCTCCATAGGGCATTCACGGATGCAGAAATAGATTAGAATCTAGAGTTGAAAAAGTCGCAGTTTGTCATTTTACAACCGCTTAAGTCTTTATAAGTGATAAATATTACAATATTAATCTTGGAAATATACACCTTCTATAGTACATATATACATGAAATAAAACTACAAATTTTTACATTTCAGATATCTGTATTTTGTGTATATTACGAAATGCCTATCAAGTGCAGTGGTCCAAGATGTACAAACTCTAATGAAGAATATTGTTGCAAGATTTGATCAAGATCCTAAATTGAAATAAAAATGGATTAAAGGTGCTAAAACGCTTGACGCTCATTTTGTTCACTCTATATAATTTTATCTATTAGTGAATTTGGGAGACTGCACTAGTTAGTGCGCACTGTTTATGCGAACTTTTTCAGTGCTAACTGGCTTTACGTATTGTATCAGTGCGTTAATATTGTCGTATTCGACAAATGAAAACTGGCCCAGTGTAAATTTGCTGAATTTATGTTCGGACCAACCGAATGAACTTAACGAGTTCAAGAAATGTTGCACTGACGTTTCTTGACAGTGCAATTTGGCATAGCACTAAAGTGGTTCTGCACTTGCACCATGTCAGGGCAGCACTAAAGCAGAGTCAGTGCATGTATGTCGAATTCGCCATATGGTGATGCTAAAAAGTTCATTTCTATCCAACTTTCCAGAGTTAGCCGGCTAATTCTTGTAATATAAAATGATAATTATTTAGAATATACCACCCCACTTAAAATCTTAATATACTTATTCGATGCGTTTTCACTCAAAACGAAAGAATCTGGCAGAAAAACGCGGCGTTCAGCGTGAATTGAGTTATTCAGTTAAAGTTGGAGACTTTAGAGATTAATCCATTAAGGCCCATGCCTTAATATAGCCGTGATAGCGCTAAATTGAATACGTGATTCATAGCATAAGCGAAAAAAAATTACATTATTAAAAAATGTTTTTTTGTTTTGCAAAATTGATTGTTTAAACGATAATATATATTTTTATTAAGATTTTAGAAGGGATAGAATATTCTAAATAATTATCAAATATGTTGAATTTAAAATTCCAAAATAAATAACACAGTGATACATAGCAGAAATCTATTGTTTGTTCGCTACAGATTACAAAAGTTATAATAAGTTTGATATTTCTTGACGTTAGAAAACAAACGTTTCAGCGTTGCATGAAAAGGCACCCTAATGCTGCCAGAATTCTTGATTAGAAACTTCAGTCAGCTGTACTATGTGAGGTTAGTAGCGTATATATAAATGTTTTATACTGTAACTCCCTCAACACCAACAAAAATAACATCAATGTTATATACATTACTTTAAATACCACTACATTCTGAATGTTAAGATGTTGAACTATTATATATATTCATATATAATAAATGAATTAATTTCAGAAATGATAATTGCGTGCCGATATGGTTGTCGGACTTTCAACGCAATCAATCTGAAATATTAATAATCCTCCCAAATTTCCCAAATTAATCTTAAAAAAACTGTAATAAACTTATTGCGAAAAATATTGTCTCGGCCGGGAGTCGAACCCGGATCTCTTGCATTCCGTGCGAGCGTCCTAAGCCTTTAGACTATCGATCAATGTTATAATTTCTTACTCAATATCAATATATTAAATTCAATATAATGCGAGTGTACCGATTACATCTTTCCGTAAAATTCTTTGTTACCAATGCAGAATAATTCTGATAAATGGAAATGAATCTAAAATAAGAGATACACATCACAGAAAAATATCTGTTCCATCAACTATAATTAACGTAACATCAATATGTTATAATTTTTCACACAACTACGTAATTGTTACATAGACTCGCATTATATTGAATTTAATATAATGATACTAAATGAGAAATTATAACATTGATGTTACAATGTTTTTGTTGGTGTTTACGGGAGTTATAGTATAAAACATTTGCATGCACGCTTTGATATCTACAGTACAGTTGATTTTGGAGGTTTCCAATCAGGAATTCCAGCAGCATTACTCCATTTTTGATTTAATTTAGGATCTTAGTCAAATCTTATACAGCAATATTCTTCTTTATTAGAGTTTGTGCATCTTGGAGCACTGCACCTGGCAGGCATTTTGTAATATGCACAAATATCTGAAATATAAAAATTCATAATTTTATTTCATGCATATACGTACAATAGAGGAAGATACATATTTCCAAGATTAATAATATGCATTACTTTTGTACACTTGACCAGTTGTAAAATGATGAATTGCAACTTTTTCAACTCTTCTCTAATCTATTCTGACTTATTTTTGCATCCGTGAATGCAGAAATAGGTTAGAATAAATTTGAAGATTTGATGACCGCGTCCAATCAAAAGAGACCGGGTCACATGATGTCGTTTGCCACTCTCCTTGTGAGGCTCTCTAGCTTGATTGAACGCTTCTTAATTCGTCATTTTGAGGCAATCAATTCGTGTCACTCGACAAAGAGATTCGAGTATTCCAATTCTGTAACCTATAAGTTATCCCCCCTCCCACTTTTGTAATTAACTTAGTTTAAAAATTGTGCCAGATTTGGGCTATTTTATGCTCGAATATTAAATTTAAAATAAAAATTAAATTGAAAAATACGTTAGGAAATTATAAAAAAGGACATTATAAAAATTATTTCTTAGGCCAGTTTCTCACTTTGCAATTTTCCCAATTTTCATGATTGTGCTAGCACAGTAGCGTACATACAGTAGCGTAACTTGCTATCAGCACCTTTGATGTCACGGTGTACGAAATTGAACTGCATATGCGCGAGTTAAGGAGGTAACCAATCATAGACATACTTTACGTAGCTGCATTAGACTGCACTAAAACTTTTTATCTCACTTTCTGTTCACTAAAGAATTATATCTTAATTTATTTTGTTTTAAGTACAATAAATGTACATTATAGTTGAGCTACAATTGCTACAAAAGAACCGGCCTTAGGGTCGATTTTGAAATGACATAAAAATTACAAAAATGAGCGAATTTATCAAATATTGATTAATGAAATTATAAATATTCTAGTGAATTTGCTCATTTTTGTAATTTTCACTTTTCAAGATACACAATTAACCTTCTTATTTCACACTAATCTTCTATTTCATTTTCTTTTCCTTTTATCATTTCTTCTCTTTTTCTAATTTATATACGCACTAGACATTACATTTGAAATCAAATATAAATTTAATAAAAATAATATAATTATAATTAACGGACTCTTCAAATTTAAAAATAATATGAAGTATAATGGCGAATAAGAGTCAGGCGTTTGACTCGCCTATTATATTTTATAAAAAATGAAAAATAAATAGCTCATAATTATACAAAATATACTGCATAGTACAATAAAAAATATAAAATTTTGAAACTAAAATAAAGATACATACGGAAAATTATAAACATTGATTAATAAGAAGGAAATATCATATACGGATCAATAAAAAACAATAATGCATAATGAAAAAATAATAATATATAGAATAAACATATATTTATTTAAATGTTATTTGAACAAATAGTAGGAAAATATTTTTTAAATCTATAAAATATTATGAATTTACAAAAAATCTAAATTTATAAAAAAATTAATAAATAGAAAGTACATTTTTTACACAATAACAAAAATATCTTTGTATTAGGAAGACAATTTATTTCAAAAGACATAAATATATTTTTACAAATATGTACATATGTGCATAATTATAACTGTATACTAAAAATATACAGGATGTTAAAAAAAACATTCAGTATTTATATGATAGATAGTATACATCATACTGATTGTGAATAAAAAAAATCTTAGTAGACATAAGTTGAAAGCTCAACTATTTCTGAGATATAAACATTTTTGTAAGTTAGCATCATGAATGATTTACTTGCTATATTTACAGAAGATGTTCCATATGTCTTTTCATTTTCATACATGTTTAGTATATGAAGTATATATGGAAATTGAATGAGGATATTTATAGAACGCAAAGTAAGTTCATTAAGGTTTTTTTTTACTCATTATTATGATGTGTACTATTCATCATATAAACGCTGCATGCTTTTTTTTAATACCCTGTATAAATTATCCTGTTATTGTAATAACTAATATCACTTTGTCATTATTTACTGAAAACTGAACACTGCTTTTTCATTTTTTTTAATACATCTCAAACACTGTTCGTATTTTTCCCTCCAAATTCACTTCTATTATGTCTGCTAGCCATTGGGCATTTAATGACATTTAAAGAAAGCGCTATAGAGAAATAGAAGAAGTGCGACAGAAAATCAGTTATGTGACTGGCTACTTTCTTACAGCGTTTTCTCTGGGCTGCACTATCGCCCACCATGTAACACTCAGACAATGTATCGTGTTTCCGTGGCACGGTGTAGTGCAAATTTTATGCACGAAGTGGGATTTTGCATTGTTTCAAGGGACGGTATAAAGCCAGTGTGATATTTAAAACTTGAAAATGAAAGTCAAGCGGGAACAGGGTTTTAGCGCAATAATGAAATAGTGTATACCATGATATGCAACACTCTAGTGCAGTAGCGTTTACACGCAACTGGTGCAGTGCGAGGCTGCATCCCATTGTATCCCAACGGAAAACTATTAGTTTGCGCATGTGTGGTTCAATTTTGTGCATATTGAAATCTGGAGAGTTGCGCTACTATATATACTGACTGGTGCTAGATTGTGCACCAGTTGCTAAGTTGTGCTAATATTATGCTAAAGTGGTACCTTCAAATAATGACAATAGATGAAATTATGATAAAAATAATTTTTGACGATTCAGAATAAAAATGACTTACATTCGTATCAGTTATTCAAATACCATAAAATTGCATATCTAAGATATGCTAACCTAACACAAGTTAGCACAATCTTCAAAGCAAATTGCTTGTTTTGTCTTTTAAATATAACGATTTTTATCTTATGGCAATGGACTTATTCCAATATTAATATCTTTATGGTTTGTGAACCGATTGCAATTGAGAAATAGTGGATTACTAGTTTTTATATGATGAAAGTTGTTACAATAATCAATATCAGTCGACCTGTGTAAGTCGATATGACATTGAAAATTTGTCATGCAATTGCAACAGGGCATGTGTAGATCACATTAACATCGTATACCATCTGGAAAATAAATCTTGGAGAAATTACTGCTCTACTGGAAACGTTGTAGAGAGAAATAATTTTAAACAATTGTTTAATAGTATGTTGATTTACTGATTATTCTCGAGAGTTAATGTTTATTTCTGATTTTAAATTGTTTTTAACACCGAAGATGATCCGATAAAGGTGAAAATGTTTATTTATTGTATTACTTAATGATTAAATATTAAACATTAATTATTAACAATTATCAGTTCGTTTCGACTCGTAGTGTTTTATTTGAATGTAATAATAATGTCTATTAAAAATATTTGTGTTATTCACTTATCAATCTATGTTCTCATTTATTATAATTCATTTAATATCTCTTCTCATCAGATAATTACAAAATCCGTACTATGGACAGAGAATCTGAGCGCTAAAGGTCACGCGTAAGAGTAAAATCCTCAATATCGTTGTGCCAGCGAATATGAGGGTGCTGACTTGCGCTGGGCACAACTCAAATATACAGTATTGTCGACGTCAAAGAATTACAAAGCCGAATTATACTATATATTACTATGTGATCTACACATGCCCTGTTGCAATTGCATGACAAATTTTCAATGTCATATCGACTTACACAGGTCGACTGATATTGATTATTGTAACAACTTTCATCATATAAAAACTAGTAATCCACTATTTCTCAATTGCAATCGGTTCACAAACCATAAAGATATTAATATTGGAATAAGTCCATTGCCATAAGACAAAAAAGCCGAATGCCAAGGGTAAAGTACCTTTAAGGTGCATCCAGATGCAAGCCTCAAGCGAGACAATATCGACAACGGCGTAAAAAATATTTTTTACGCCACTGTCTATATCCCGTTCCGCTAATTGATTGCTGCTTCCGCTGCTTGATACTTACATCTGAATGCACCTTTAATATCATTATGCCCAGGACTTCAAAGGTTGTGCTAACTTATGCTAGGCTAGCAGCACATCTCAGATATGCAATTTTATATGTCTCATAAGTTAGCGGAACAAAGTGAGCAGAATCAATCCAAAATTCTTGAGGTCAATTATATTCAATTTAAGCAATTTTAGTTTGAATGGAGCGATGTATTGCTATATTTATTGAAAATTAATATTTTGATTACCTAATATTTTATCGAAGAATCTTCTAGAAACTCATGGTAGTCGTATTAGAAAATGATCTGAATCATTTTAAAATAATAGTTTTTTCAGTTATCTTTACATTTGATGACGTCTTATATATTATAATTTAATACAATACGTGTCAATAAATTCCAAAAATGACCAATATTTAATTTTCTGTATAAACTATCAACAAATGTGTGTGCACACGTGCGTGCGTGCATTGTGCTTGGTTCGAAACAGATGAGTCGGAAGCTAAAGACTTATAAAACAAAAAATATACTTAAAAAATATTAGGTGTTGGAATTAATTCGTAGCGTTTTTTAATGAAAGAATGTTATTTATTTCACATGAGCATTAAAAAATACATTAATGAAAGTACTTCCCATCACTTGTAAAACGCTACGAATTAATTCCAACACCTAATATAAAGATGATAAGCAAACATTTCGATTCGTGAAAGGGGATTCATGTGGATTAAGCACCCAACTCAATAGTATTTTGGAGTGCACGCTCAACCCTCTCTACTCCCACAAACATATACCCACTTGCTAGTTTATACAGAAAGTCAAATTTTGAGTATTTATTGAGTCATTTTTGAGGATTTATTGCCATGTATTGTTTGAATTCTAATGATTGTTTTAATTCTAATGTATGTATAAGAGCGTCGGCATCAAATGTAAAAAGAATTGAGAAAACTCTGTTATTCCAAATGATTCAGATCATTTTCTAATACGATTATCATGATTTTTTAGGAGGAAAGGGGGGGGGGGTTAAACTCGCTATGCGTGGAAAGTCAATCCTTGACAGGGGAGAGGTGAGGTGAGGTGAAACTCGATTTGCGTGGAAATTCGCCCTTTGGCCGGGGATTTTAAAAACATTCACCGCTTTAAAAATATAAATTTTTTTGCTTTAAAAACATGAATTATTTTTTATATAATTTTTATTTTTATAGCAGAAAATTTGTTTTTAAAGCAAAAAACTTGTATTTTATAGCAGAAAATTTTTGTTTTAAGGCGGAAAATTTGTGTTTTTAAAGTATAGAATTTATTTTTAAAGCCCTCTGCCAAGGGACACACGACTTTCGGGACGCAAAGCGAGGTTATTTATCCCCACTTCTCCCTATTAAGGGAAAATACTACTGAAATATGTACCTTTAAAAATTGTGTGCTATTCATAAAAATTGATTTGTTCATAACTTTTTAATGCATGACAAGATTAACAAGCGACTGAAAAGATCAATGACCTTAATCTCCTTGAGAGTCAAGTCAGCGGTTATTTGGGGCGAACTGTGTAAAGAGAAAGTTTTACCCACATCTTTTTGATATATAAGACGTATGAAAAGTTTGGAAACGATTGAATATCTCGAAAGCGGAGCATTTTTGGGAAAAATGTTCCAGATAAGAATTGTAGGGTTTAAAAAGCTCTATTCATCGATTACATTTGTTGACTTTGGATGGCGTCGCCAAGATCATATCAATTTTAAGGTCAAATCGATTTTTTTAAATGAAACACTATACTTTTTATGGTAGAATCTAATAGCTAGTGTCAAGAGCTTTTCAAAACACTATATTAAAGTTATTTTTCATTACATACTTTTCGATAAGGCTTAAAAGTTACAGTACTATCGGTATTAGCATCATGTAAGGTGTCTAACCGACAACTAAAACTTCTTGAATATTATTTAGAATTATGTCCTTGAAAACATTTCAAGGTCATTGAAGATTATTTTCATTTTTGAACTAAAAATTCATTTTTAGTAAAAATGAAAATAAGAAATAAAACCTCCAGTGACTTGATAGCTATTAGATTTTGCTATCAAAAATAGGATGTTTAAAAAAAAAATCGATTTGATCTTAACCAGATCTTGGTGACGTCATCCAAAGTCAAACAGATGTGTTTAGTGAATAGATGTTTTTAAACCTTACAACTTTTGTTTGAAACATTTTCTCAAAAATGCTTTGCATTCGACCCTTCTCAAATTTTTTATATATCCTGTATATAATTTTGAGGAACATACAGTCTATTTTGTTCTTTATGAATAAATTGTTAAATTACTCATAGAGAGGGGGAGGGAGGGGGGAGAGGGAAGAGGGAGAGAGGGAGGTATGGCTGTTAATTAGACGTCGAATTGATGTCGAAATCATCAGATCGACATCGATTGGATATCAATTCGATTTTTTGCTGCATAATAAATTATATTTTAAAATTTATTTTTAAATTTTATAATAATAATTATTTTTAATAATAAATTACATTTTAAGTTTATAATAATAATTTTTTTAATAATAAAATACATTTTAAGTTTTTTAATAGCGTTTTTTCTTGAGATACACTAAGTGTAACTTCGTACGACACCAGTTGCGTGTAAGTGCTGCATCAGTGCTGCACTACACAAGTGTACATACACCATGGTACATACTATTTCATGCTATCGTGTTTAATTCTGCTGCTAGTTGACTTCTATTTTCAAATTTTTAATGTCACACTAGTTCTACACTGTCTCTTTGAGATCGTGTAGCAAAACCCCACTTCGTGCATAAAATTTGCACTACACTATATAACCACAGAAATACGTTACACTGAATGAGTTCGCCTATCATTAGCCAAGGAAACACGATATACTGTCTGAGTGTTGCACTAGTGGGCGATAGTGTAGCCAAGAGAAAATGCTATAAAAAAAATCCCTGTACGCGCGAATATTTTTTGCATTCACTGTATGTATGTACATTGTCTAATCGAAATCATAATCATATTCAAGTCTGTGTTCTATGATAGTGTGTGTTTGATTGTTATGTGACGCTTCTGCTAATGTTATTTGATTTCTATGCTCGTCAATTCTGTTCTTTAATTAGTAGTCAATTCTGTTCTTTAAGTAGTCTACGTCTGTCCCACATATGTTGAATCGCAATTTAATTCTTTGAGGGACACATTTTTTTTCTATCTGACGGATTCCTGTGAAATTTTGCATTTTTATGTTTTTTGCTAATTACGAATCTGAAATCAGATATCAAAAATGATTCAATATGGCTGCCATATAGGAATAAATTAATGTAAATTTAAATAAATATGAAATGTATGTTTATTTAATTTATTATTTTAGTAAACATTAAATATTGTTAATAACAATAACATCTATCTTGGCTCACTAGCCTTTTAATTTTTAATTTTGAATTTTTAAATGAATATAGTTTTAACGAAATCGCACTTTCAGTTTTCGACTTTTTCAGAAAGGTGAAAGTCCAAACTTCAATGTTAGATCTTCTTAAAGTTGCTTGAATGTTTGGTATTATGAATTTATGAAAATAGTCAAAAATATTTTTTTGGAGGATTTTAAAAAATAATTCGTTGAGAATTATTCTCTATATCCCGTTCTTCCATAAGAACTTTACTTAAGAGACAATTTTTGAAGTTTGTATTCAGCGCATCCTGTTTACTAAAAAAACTCTGACGAAATCGCCAGAGGTCGCAGTTTTTTTCAGCGTATCGACATATCTTTGTATACTACTAATATCTCACGCAACCTATGATACACGCAATTCGTGTTAATTTTCGTATAACAAATGTCATGATAAAGCGTCTAACAATAAGTCTAATTTTAAGAACTTGACGTTATTTGTTCGTCAAACAGACTGTGTCTGTGGATTACTATTTTTAAGTATAGGTTGCAAAACTTTCTCATCAAACAAATATTCACGACTTGAGACATTATGTTACACCAAGAAATGGTAAAAAAATATAAATATAATTTCGAAATTTTTAATCGTTCCCGGCATAAATTTCATCTCACAAACATATTAATGCGTATACTTTACTTCTGGAAAAGGATTTTTAAATCTGTGAAAGAGAAAAAAGTATTTATTTATACAAAAACTATATGATTTAGTAATACAGACGACTTTAGGATCTCCTTAAAATGATTTGAAAAATTGGTTGCAAAAGCACGTATCTCCTTATGTAGCCATCCAATCGCTTTGTGATTTAATATTTATTGATAGAACTCATCGAGAATAAGTAGAACTGCAATTCTTAAAAAAATTTTTCGATATTGAATTTAGAAAATTTTCAATATCTGAAAATTTTTTTAACAGTTCCAGTAGTTCTGATTGGAATTCTGGACAGATCTAGAGTTCTGTCAAAAAGTATTAGGTCACAAAGCGATTGGATGGTTATATATGCTTTTGCAATCAATTTTTTAAATTTCATTTTATGTGTCTCTTTTATTTTTGGGTCTGTCATCTGTGTTGGTTTTAATTGCTGAGAACTCTTCGAAATAGAAGGAATAACAATTAATATGTCACAGAATTATTGTATAAAAAATTAAAAAAAATTTTTTTTTTATTAATTTTGTTATGTGTCAAAATTGTTTTTTATTAACAGGAATTCTAGATATTTACAAAAGAGAACTATTAAGCTGCTGTTCAGAACTTCGATTCGATTTCGATTTTCGATAACAAGTTAACCCTCCATTTTTTAAAAATTATTTAAAAATGATTATTGAGTGAAACTCTTGTTATAAACTATATAAAACTTTTCGTCTCATCAAAAGGAAACTCTATTCAGAACTATGGAATTTTAATGGGAGCTAACTTCACAGATGCATATTTATTAATCATTACACAATTTATCTAATATATCACTTAAATATTCAGATTTGTGATTCTTTTCTAAACCATGAACTCCAGTTGTCACTGATTGAAATTGAAGATTTGAATTAATGTAGCGTCAGTCCGAAAAAACTTTTGGTGTTAAGTGCATCTATACATCTGTAGTAAGAACGAAATGTTTAATATTTATAGAATTGGCTTTTAATTTAACACTTATAATATCATATTTATTATCAGTAAGTTTAGTAACTATAGTACATTCTAGTACTTTATAAAGCAAAACAGCCGTTTTTGAAATATTTGAATCCTTCATTTCCCGATGTCGATAAAGGTAAGTTATCTTTCACCGTATATGTAAGTATGCATTTGTTAATTTTGAAGTGATTATACCATCTGAAAGATTAAAAATAAAGTAAGATTTTGAAGATTTATTAAAATGATATATATAAAATGATATATATAAATGATATATGGGATTCTCTTATTTTGATTTTTACTTAAGCAATAAAAATTTATTTTTATGTAAAAATGAAACTGAGAGCTACACTTCAATGGCCTTGATCTCGCTTCGCGTGGAAAATCATTACAAAAATTAAACTCATTTGTAAAATTTATGTTGTAATAATATAATAAAGTATTGAGTATTGAGCGAATAGTTAAAACTTGTTGGAGAGATCACTCAGGATCATGACTTTAATAATATATGTTAAGGTCATTGAAATCGGTGAGACCGTCGATGTTATGTAATTTTACCATATTTTTTGTATTGATTGTATTTTAACTTAAGCAATAAGCAGTAAACGAATTGACTAATATTAGTAGAGACCAGGAACCCAGACCGAATCGAAATCGGAACCAAAAACCGTTTCTTTTTGTTTTTTTTCTCTTCTCTCTCTCTCTCTCTCTCTCTCTCTCTCTCTCTCTTTTAGTGAACCGAAACCGTATCCAAATTTTGTAAAATTTATAATACCGAAACCGACTGAATTGATAAAAGTTTTTGATTTTTTTGGTTCTTTTTTTGATTCTTTATCCTTGTTCTTAATCTAAGTTCTGCCCGTTTTTTCGTCCAAATTACCAATGTTCAATTTAATATCACCATCGCCAGCTCTTAGCAATCGAAATGTAAATATCTCCAACGTATGATATAAGAAATCTGGCGGGATCACAAGACATAATGAGACATAATTAATAAGACATAATAAGACATAATTAATGTAAATTTTTTTTAAATACTAGTATTTTTTTTTTAATTTAACTCTTCCTTATCAACATGTTGCAAGAATTAGGATATAGTTGCGAATGCTCCTGCTTGCAATTATAGTCGAACCTAAAATTAACCTCCGTTTCTTTTAACTTCCATAAAAGTCATGTTTTAACCTCCCATATAGTAATTGAGTATATATATATATATATATGCTAGCGCATGCGGATTTGTATTATTACGGAGGTCGATTGGTCCCGATAAGTTACTTTTATAGAGGTTCGACTGCAATTTTGCACATAAATTCTACTCAATGTAAAAAATAAAAAACACAGTCTCAACTTGGGGAATGAAAAAAAATTTTTTTAAATTAAAAATATAAGAAAACGGATCAAATGATTAAAATTCAGTACATATAAAAAAAGAGTTACGAGCCAATATAATATTATTTTACAATTTATTACAATATTCGAAATAAAAATAATAAAACAAAAGTAGAAAAATTAATAACAAAATATAACAAAGATGTTTCGACCTACCGTAAAGTCATCTTCAATATTGTTAACATATAGTAAATTAAAATATGTATGAAATTAATTTCGAAACGCAAATGAAGAAAGAAGTTAGGGTGAAATCACATGAGACAGAGGTTGCGTGATTCGAACAACCAATCGTGAGAAAGACATGGGATAGGAAAATGTGGAAGAGCGCTGATTGGCTGTTCGAATCACGCTTCCTCTGTCTCGCATGCTGATTTCCGTACTGTATGATTTCATCCTTACTTATGGTAATTCCAGTATGTAGCTGATTCGGTGGCAACTCATCATATCGATGTTATAATGTTGTGTTCCAAAGAAAGTCATAGATGCTACTTGTAATACCATGCACTCGCATTTTAGAAGATACATCCAAAAATCATTATAGTTTAATTGTTATAATGTTAACAGATAATATTACAAAGACAAATTAAACAATAAAATTAGATTTGTAAAGAACAGAATAAAATTAGTGATGTGTCTATAAATAGAATATAATGGAAAGAAAAAAGAAAAAAAGTCTTAATCATATGTTAAAAATGCACAAAATTAAGTAAAATTTTTATTTTATAAATTATCGATAGTACTCATCAATTAAAATTGATTCTATATGATATATACAACATATATAACATATAATACACATAATAATATCATATAATATATATGAGTAACATACATACAATAAGGGTGGAGTTCCGAAAGGATGAACCCTTCGATTTTATTGTCGATTAATATACTACTATATTTTGATGTGCTGATTGGTGTGCTGATTACAAATATGATCATGATGATTATGACAAGGTCATTTTGATGATCATTTGCCGCGCAATCTGGCTAAGCATCACTATTCAGCATGCTCGTCAGTACGCAAGCATGCTGTCGTGCTGAAAGATGGATAGGACGGTGGATAGGATGGATATAATTTCTTACTTTTCACGCGAAGTGATTCCCCTCCTGCTTTGCTGACTATTTGCATGCGAAGCGACTTCCACTTCATCTACCCCCCTGCTTAGGGATGCACATATAGAAGCCATATAGAATGTACGTTGATTTTAGTCGATAAATATTATCATATGTATTGTGTAAAATGTTTTTTTTATTTCTCGAAATTGAGATTAGGGTTTTTATTTCTTACATCAAAAACAACTTATACGTAAAATTTCAGATCAATCGCGAGCAGGGAGGGTCATTCGGAAAGAATTATAATATTACACCCAAGAATTATTCTAGATCATGAAATTCAAGAATACATATGTAGACTTTATGTAATAAGTGAGATCTATCTGTAAGAATAAAATAAGAAAGGACCGAGAGAAATGTGCTCAAAATAATGTTTAGGTAATTTTTGTTCAGAATCACGTGATCAATTGGCACCTTTCTTGGACTAAGCTCTCTAAATTAAACGAGTGAACACGCTTTCTCTCTCTCCTCCCCCTCCCTTTCCCTCTTCTTAATAGAATAAATTTAAAGAATAAAGCAAGTAGAACTGAAAAAAAAAACCGTTAAAAAATCATAATTTTTACGGTTTCGGTTTCCTTTACTGGTAAAAAATAACCGAAACTGAAATCGGAACATTTATTTGACATTTTATTGAATCAGAACTGAAATCGAATTGAAAAAACGGGTCCTTGATAGAGACTATAAGATCAACGTAAGCAATAGTAAATCCAATTGATTTTCTTACTGCTTAAGTCTTAAGTTTTTCTATATGCCAAGGCCTTTAAAGATCGAAAATGTATACAAAATATTGGAAAAATTACTAGCATAAGGACTAATCTAATTTTTTTTAAAGATATGAGTAATAGGAAGATATTTTTTGGCGCATGATACAGGTCTTTCGACACAAATTTGAAGGCTTTGGAATATCTTTGGATGCGGAGGGCAAAGAATCATCAAAATTATCTTCATCGAGGTTAATTTTAACAACATTGCGATTTTACAGAAGGATGCGATTTAACAACATAGGATTTTATAGAAGGATGATCCTTTAAGATGTCTGGATGCTTTCTTTTTATACGATTGGATAAATTATATTGATTATATTTGTTATAGTGTTTCAGGATATTGAGACAAATTTTACACGTGGATGAAATATTTTTTTTAGTAAAATATTCTTTCACATCGAATGTCTTTTTCTTTTTTCAACATATTTACATAAACTTTTTGTACCTAAAATAATAATCATTGTTACAGAATTTTATATCTTTAAAATATGCTCTATAATGAAAAGTCGATTGGAATATAAGGTCAGTCTATAGTACAAGAACAATTCTGACACATTGTCACAGTACTAAAAATTTATAGTTACATAACGTGTACTATGAATTTTTAGTACTGGCAGTGTATATCGGAACACAGTCAAAATAAATTGATTCTTTTCGTAGTATCCACAATCAAAAATTTTACATGAGAATTTGTTAACTTCCAAGCGGCCGGGTTTTTTTTTATCTGAAAAAGTACTTATACTTTTGTTAAATATTTTCATATAAGTGCAGCCCAATGATCAATTGTGATGTGTCGGTCATGGAGTGACACTATGTGATATCAGGCCGGCCGTCAACAGTTCTGAAAAATTTTTTTCTTTTTGAATCAGGAAATATGAGTATCTGGGGATTTTCGAGGTCGCTAAAAACTTTTCTGACCATGCTAGGCTCTGAAAAACCTCATAAATCAGAAATTAACGTTTATTCACCTAATTTTTCAATATTACGAGGGCAAGTCAATAAGATTTTAGAAAAACATAATAAAATTTTTTTTGATCGATTCATTTTTATTTCTCAACATAGTCTCCTTTCAGCTCGATACACTTGATCCAACGATTCTCCAACTTTTTCAAGCCGTTCCGAATAATATGATTTGTCCAACCCTTCAAAATAAGCCTCTGTTTCGACGAGCTGCTCTCTGGTGGCAAATCTCTTCGAATTATTTCTTCAGGTTTGGAAATAATCGCAGGGAACTAAATCTGGTGAATATGCTGGATAGGGAAGCAATTCATTGAATTTGGCCGGACACGTGTGAACCCGTACATTATCGTGATGGAAGAGCACTTTCTTCGCCAAATGGGGACATTTTTTCTTTAAAATGTTGTTGAAATGGTCCAATGAGGCTGCGTAATAATCACCATTGATCGTTTGTTTCGACGGAAGGTAATCGATATGAATTATACCGCGTGCATCCCAAAAAACTGTGGCCATCACTTTTTCGACCGACTTCACGGTCTTCACCTTCACGGAGCTGATTCACCGCGAAGTCCATTGTTTTGACTGTTCTTTCGTCTCGGTGTGAAATAATGAATCCATGTTTCGTCCACAGTAATGAATCGACGCAGAAATTCATCTGGATTACGTTGAAACATTGTTTTGAAATCGTCACACGGTCGCGCTTATGGTCCACAGTGAGCAAACGCGGCACCCATTTCTTGCCGATAGTTTTTTCATACTCAATTGCTCGTGCAAAATTGAAATCACTGTGCCATGTGATATCTGTGGCCTCAACAAGCTTGCGCACTTTCACTTGTCGATCAGTCAAAATATCGTGAACTTTATCGATGATTTCTGGTGTAACAGCCTCAATTAGACGTCCCGAATGAGGTGCATCACGTGTGGATGTATCATGTTTAAATTCATTCACCCAATTGTATACAGTCGCAAACGCAGATGTGCTATGAACATTATCCAACTCGACTTTGATTTCTTTCGGCGTTAAATCTTTCGTATGTAGATGTTTGATCACTGCATGAAACTCGTTTTTTTCCATTTTGCAAAAAATAGAAAGGTTCGCTTTAATCGTCTACAGAAATGATCACACGATGAATTCCGCTCAAAATTTGATAGTAATCGGCTGAAAGATGTTACTTGTCAAAAAGTAACATGACACTGCGAGTGCCCTCTGACAGATTTTCTAAGAACTTATTAACTTGCCCTCGTACGTAGTTAAATTCAATAAAATAATACAACTTCACCCAGACGGCTTCACCCTAACGGCGTTGATGGGAACGGCTTTTTTAGTCACGCCATCTATGTATGGATTTTCAACTATCTGTAGATTTGTAATTGCTTTTTTCTCTTGCTATGACATATAAGATATTACATAATTTATCACCCATTGTAATTAATTATCATTTCTGAAATTAATTCATTCGTTTGAAAAATATATATATTAGTTCAACATCTTAATACTTAGATCGTAGTGGCGCTTCGGATTTAAAGTAATATTATTTAACATAAACGGTCTTGTTTCCTATCTTATTGTTAATACATTTTACACTACGCAACAGACCGTATAGAAATTAACTTTATATTTTTAATTCTGATACTAATCCTGAAACGCTTGCTTTTGTAGTTTTAAAGTATTTTGAACGTTTTCGCTGAGGAGTGAGGACGCTGAGATTTCTCAAGCTTTACCACATAACGTATAATTAGTAAAGGCACTTTGTGAGAAAATGTGGATTTACGCAGGTATGGCTGCACAGCTTTTGTTTTGTATCAGATCCAATAAAATGCAAGACGACAGGAAATATACCTGGGTTGTGTTTTGTTATGCACTACAGATACTGAAAATCTATAGTGCATGTCACGTATACTACAACAAATTTTCAGTACAGCAATGTATGTCGGAATGTGGCTCAGATTTCGCGTCGCATGTTCCAATATGCTCCTACCTATAGTTCCTACTCCAACCTTTAAGGAGTGCATTGAAATGAGTAGGAGCTATGGACAGAATGGTTGGAACACTTTCTTCGACAGATTTCGAAATGCAGCTTGCCATCAACGATTAGTTCTTACTTACGAATCTAATCATTTACGTTCAACTATTCTACAAGCAAGGCTGCATTCTGAAATTCATTGAAAAAAAGTGTCATCGAAAACAATCTTTTTGCTGACGAGTGTACTCAGAATATATTGGTTTAAGTTGAAAAAAACTGAATCGACAATGAAACTTCTCAGAATTGATTTTTAAGTGCGAAAAAAAAATCGATTCTAGATGCATCGAATCGAAATCCGGCATCACTGTCGTGCATAAAATTTGCACTACACTGTATAGCCATGAAAACACGGTACACCGAATGAGTTCGCTTATTATTATGGAAACATGGTACACTATCTGAGTGTTTTACTAGTGGGCGATAGTGCAGCTAAGAGAAAGTACTAAACTTTTGTACAATGAAACCTATATGTCTTTGTATTCTTATTGAAGGAGATTATTTTGATCCAAATGATCTTATGTGAAATTTTTCATGCTATTCAAAGGCATTTTCCCTTCCAATCAAAGTAGTAGTTATTTAATTCTCTTTCAAAACATTATTTAAAACGTTATGACAAAATTGCGTTATCTTGTCCATTCTTTAATTTTTTGTGATAACACTTGAATGGACAAAATAACGCAATTCAATAGATTGCCATGTCAATAGATAGCTTGTTATTATCTTCTAGCTTAATTAACAAATATAGTGTATAATTTCGTTTTCGTTCGATCTTCTTTCGTTATGTATTTTATTATTTGTTAGACCAAATAGAGATCGATGACGAATAAACCATTTTTTCATTATCTTTTGCTAGTCTAGTTAATAAAGTGTATAATTTCATTTTCATTCGATCTCTTTTTATTAAATATTAAATTATAAACAAATGGAGATCAAATAAATCTCTTTGTCATTACCATTTTCTAGCTTAGTTAATAAATATCAGTGTATAATTTCATTTCCGTTCGATCTTTTATTAAGGAATTATGCCACCTTGGAGATTTGAAAAAATCGAATTTTTTTTTTATTAAATCGATAGTTTATGATTTCAAAAATATAATTCTAATAGTTAATTTTAATGATTTTAATCAAAAATTTCGATGATCTAATGTCATAAAAACCAATTTAGTGAAGCGCGTCACCGCGCCGCGCCAAACGGTTTCAAACTGCTTCGAGCCACTAAATTCTGTATAGACATTAATTATCAACAAAAATTAGCTGTCAGTAGGTGAATATAGATAGCACCACCTGTATTATAGGGCGATATAAAAATGTAGATAGAGAAATATAGGTAGCGTCTGTATTGGGTATTGGAAGCCACCGTCAGTAACTTTAAACGAGTTTTTCTCAAAACGACGTTTTTAAAGCCGGGGTTGTACGTAACTTTTACATTTTTCATCTGATTCATTTGAAATTTGGAGAGATTACTCTCTTATATATAATCTAAGAAGTATTAGGTGTACAACTTTGCTTCCGCCGTTTTTTTTTTCGAAATTCGAAGCTTTATTATAAAAAACTGATTATACATTTATGATTCAAAATTTTGTTCATCGCTGGCCACTATTTTCTCTCATCTTTCGGCCAGCGTACGAATCCCGCGTCGAAAAAAAACTCATCTTTTGAGGCGATCCACGAATCGATCCAATTTTTTATTTCTTCATAAGACCGGAAGTGTTGGTCAGCCAGGCCGTTGCTATTGATAGGAACAAGTGATAGTCAGAGGGAGCAACGTCTGGAGAATACGGCGGGTGGGGTAGGACTTCCCATTTCAACGTTTCCAAGTATGTCTTGATCACTTTCGCAACATGGAGTTGAGCATTGTCATGCTGCAAAATCACTTTATTGTGTCTCTCATTGTATTGCGATCGTTTGTCTTTCAATGCTCGGCTCAAACGCATCAATTGCGTTCGATACCGATCGCCTGTGATTGTTTCAGTCGGATTTAACAGCTCATAATACACTACGCCGAGCTGGTCCCACTAAATACAGAGCATAACCTTGGAGTGAATATTCGGTTTGGCCGTCGACGTGGAAGCATGGCCGGGAACTCTCCATGATTTTCTGCGCTTGGGGTTATCGTAATGAACCCATTTTTCGTCCCCAGTCACAATGCGATGCAGAAATCCCTTCCGTCTTTGCCTTTCAAGCAGCTGTTCACAAGCAAACAAACGCCTCAACATCTCTCGGCTTCAACTCGTATGGCATCCAATTTCCTTGCTTCTGAATCATTCCCATGACTTTGAGGTGTTTTGAAATGGCTTGTTAAGTCACTCCCAATGATCGCTAATTCTTCTTGATTTTGACACGAGTCTTGAGTCAAGTAATGCCTCCAATTCTGCATCTTCGAAAACCTTCTCTCTTCCACCGCTATGCCGGTCTTCGACATCAAAATCGTTCTTGAAGCGTTGAAACCACTCACGACACGTTCTTTCACTAATAGCGGCCTCACCATAAGTATTTGAGAGCATTCGATGAGCTTCAGCCGCAGATTTCTTCATATTGAAGCAGAAAATTAAAATCTCCCGCAAATGACGAGAATTTGGCTCGTAAACTGACATTTTCAATCGAGAATAACTTTATGATGCAGACACAAATCGACTAATGTTTCTATGGGGTTATGTTGACAGATGCCCAAGTTTATTGTATGATGTCTATGATCTATTTATTTCGACCACCACTTACTGCTAAAGTCATCTATAGGAAAACGGCGGAAGCAAAGTTGTACACCTAAATTTTATGTATAGTTTTATTTCCATCGGATTTTAAATATTATTATTTGTTATATTCATTATTTTATATAAAACAAGATTGAGTTATAAACAAATAGAAATCAAGGACGAATAAGTCGCACTTGTATTATCATTTCTTAGTTTACGAGAGAACCTCGCGAGGTGTCAAATTTTGATTTTAATGAAACTTTGTAGTTTACATAAAGAGATGAATTTAGAAAATATCAGTTGCGGCCAAAAAAAAACAGTTTGAAGGGATGAAATTGTCCTTTATATGTTAAGCGGAATTCTTTTTCCTTCATATCTTGAAAATAATTCGAGATACAAGAAAATATTTTATACAAAAAGTTTTACAATAAAATTGCCTCTATTTATTTACGTCAATGATATTTTTTTATATTTATTTAAAAAATTTTTTTGGAAAATTATGAAAAGTAATTGTTTTTTAAAAAATTATTGACGCAAATGAATCCAGCTAATTTGTTGTAAAATTTTTGTATAAAACATTTTTTGATATCTCTAATATTTTTCGAGATACAACGGAAAAAACTGAATTCCGTTTAACATATAAGGGACGATTTCATCTCTTCAAACCGGTTTTTTTTTGGCCGCAACTGATATTTTCTAAATTCATCTCTTGATGTGAGCTACAAGTACACAAAGTTTCATTAAAATCAGAAATTTGACACCTCGCGAGGTTCCCTTGTTAGTTAACGAATACAGTATATAATTTCTTTTCCATTTGATCTTCTTTTTATTAATTTATAAACAAATAGAGATCGATGATAAATCACTTTTTCATTATCATTTTCTAGCTATAATAAACAGTTAACAATTACCAGCGTACAATACGTTTCCATCTAATCTCCTTTTGTTAAATAAGTTATAAACAAATGGAGATAGAGATTGCTTTATCATTTCCTAATTTACAATTAGTTAACAAACACTAATGTATAATTTCATTTCCCTTCAATCCTTATGTTAAATATTTATAAACAAATAGAGATAAATTACTTTTCCATTATTATTTCCTAACTTAGTTAACAAATACTAGCGTATAATTTCATTGTCATCTGATTTCTTTTTGTTAAATATTTAGTTATAAACAAATGGAGATCGATGTCGAATAAATGCTTTATTATTATTATTTTCTACCTTAGTTAATAAAGTGTATAATTTAATTCTATTTGATCTCCTTTTGTTAAATATTAAGTTATAAACAGATGGAGATTGAGGTCGAATAAATCTCTCTTTCATTATCATTTCTTAGTTTAGTTAGCAATTATCAGCGTGTAATTTTATCAATCAAAATTTGAGGCGATCGAGATATTGTGACAAGCGCCCCGCACCGCGCACACCGCCGCGAGTCTCTAAATGTCATAACTCGAACGTGCAGGCATCAGATCAGTCCTCTAGTGTGACGATGCAACCGTATATTCTGAGAGTTATTTAACGTAATAATAACAACGTATCTGAATCTGATGATCTGAAAAGTTATAGATCCGAACTTTGTGTCGCAATATCTCCGTTCGTAGGGCACGTAGAGGAAAAATAAAAACACTTTTATTATATATTCCGAGCGGATGCAATCGATTGGCATATTTAAAACTTGATTGGTTTAGCCCTTATTGAGATCTAATAATCTCGATCCCTCACAACTCGGCTCGCGTAAAGGAGGCACGGTAGTGTCGCTGTGTTTGACTTAGTGCCGAGACACTACTGTGTTTCCAGATTAAATTGTTAAAATTATCAAGTATCTCTTGACTCAAAGAAAGCCCTCATTATAGATTCATATGAGACCTCATAAAATCCGAGTGTGCTGGGGATAAGAGCAAGTCCATATCTCTTGAAACTAATTTTTTGAATTTATCAAATTTGCCGAACATTAATCTGGACTTTCGCAAAAAACATCAGGAATAAATGCAGGATTAGCCTCAAAATTGAATTCTATACAAATAGGTTAATGATCGCTACCGAATAACTCGTCAACAACCGTTCAATGAAATTCTCTTTTATGATCAGTGTGGATGTCTTAATCTACCCTTGATCACAGGGTTCTTGTTTTCAAGCCCCTTAATCACGTCAGTAAATCGGGAGGTTTGCAGTATCTTTAGTACGCGTATTTCAGCCTGATCTCCTCTGCATTTAACGATCCGGTTTGTTGGTAAGCCGGAAACGAAGTCAATACGTATTCTGAGTTTGGAATAAGAGAAAAATCTCTCGAGTAGACCGAGATTGTAAGTCGTGATCGTCAAGCAGGTATTTTTCTTTAACTCTGGTAACTCGCTTGCTCGCGTGACTTCTTTAGGCCATTCGTTCTCATTTTTAATTAACCATAACAGTCCTGTTAACCACGTTTGATTTCTCAAGAACGCGCGCGGCAATTGATCCCTTGACAGTGCGTCAGCCGGATTATCCTCGGACCTGACGTGTCGTCATTCGATTGGTCCGGAGTGGCAGAAGAACGAGATGTTACGCGAAGCCAAGATGCGGGCGCGGATCATTAGTAATTCTCGTTAACGTCGTGTCTCTGCCCGTTCGATAAACAAGTGCACTCGCGGGAAATAATGAAAGAGATATTGTAAAATATAAAGACTTGTGTCTGTGATTTGAATAAAGAACTTTATTTTAATTGTTTTTTAAAAAATACATAAATGAGTGTTAGTTTTTGCGCAACTCCTGAAGTGCTGGATTCCGAACTCGATGCCGTGAAACACGGCACAACATATCTTTACAGTTGACGTTGACAATGAGATGTTTCCAGAACACTGGTTACAAATCTTTTCTTCATAAGAATTTTCCAGACATAAATGGTCGGTTAATTACAATTGATGTGTAATTCATCGATAATGCAATGTCGAAAACAGAAGTATTTTCAGTAATGAGCATTTGAAGTCAGACATAAAGGAACAGAAGTATTTGCAGCAATGAGCACTTGAAAGTCAGACATAAAGGAGCAATCTTGAAATGAACAATTTTCCAAGCTATCAAAGTGAAAATCTACTGCCGTGATAGATCCAGGTCGCTCTGACATATAACCAGATTTATAGAAGGCATATTTGATCATGTCTTGGAATCGTGGTGCTTAGAATTGAAAATGAGAAAAAGCTTGCAGTAATTGTTGCGTTGCCATATTTTGATTTCGCTAATTTCAAGAGAATCGAAAACAAAATGTACAAATACTTTAGTCGGAAAAAGAACACATCAAGTGGTTGTGTGATGCCAGTAGTGCCAGGAGGAATAAGCATTCTCTTTATTTTAATTTCGAGAAATTCGATTTAATTTCGAGTTTCAACCTTATCAAAAATGTCGTTTCATGCACTTGTCAATGCTTTACATAAAGTACTGCGCAGAAAGTACTGCATAGATTCTCCATATAGAGAGTCTGATCATTCGGATGATTCCACGTGATTGGTATGAGACGCTGCAACTATATATTTTTCTCTGACTAACGATAATGACAATAATGTATCTTATAACCTAAACATCAAATTCTTCAATAGCAAACATTCAGTTCCTCGACGGCGAACATAGACACTTAGTTCCTCGACGACGATTTCGATATATCACTTTGAATAATTTGCATTGCGCGCGTTACAGCCGTGACGTGTAACGCTGGTCTGCTGCATAAACATAAAATGCGTTCGGGGAGACGCTATTAGCGCTATTTGTGTCATTCTATTCCTCCCATACAGCACAGAAAAATTGCAGAAACATTGCAGAATGATTTCACTGAAACATTGCAATATTGCATGGTGATTGTAAAACATTGCTGAATCGTTGCTGCAAGATTTCAACAATGTTAAGCTGTCCGCTTTTTATAATATTATATAATTTTTTATAATAATACGAAACGTTTCAGCAATATTGCAATATAATGTATTTGGATAACTTTTTTTACGAAGACTCTAAAATGAAAATTATTTTTGTATATATAATATCTCACTAACTTCAATTTTTCTACAAATCGCATTTCTAGTGATATGTGCTAAAAACAATTTTTTATGTTAAAATTATAAAATATTTCAGTAAATGTAGTATTAATTCTGAGGGATAAATTCATTCGCAAGGATAAAGCATGTATGTACCTTGAGCAAACCATAAATATTAGGTGTAGTAAACAGAAATCCATTATTTTTCCAATAGATGGCTTTAGTAATCTATATCTCGTCTACGCGTGATACAGATTACTAAAGCCATCTATTGGAAAAATAATGGATTTCTTTTTACTACACCTAATATTATCCACATTAACCTTCAGTACACACAAGGGCATAACTCCATCCAATTTTCATAGTCCAGGCATTCGAATAGTAGTAGAAAAAAATTTATGTATTACCTCTACAATTCCTTTGCTTGGCGACCTTCTAATGCGCCATTAGCTACGTAATTGTACGGTGTAAAGTGCGTTGAGGTTACTCTAAGCCCTTGTGGATACAACGAAATCTGGATTTATTACAAAGTTGAAATGTAAGTAAAAATGATTAATTGGATTATTTATGATTTTAATCATGTGCATGTCATAAAAAAATGATTTAAATCAATTTTATTGTGTTCTTAATAGGGTAAAGATTTCTTCTTCGTTAATGGTTTTCACAACACATGCGTCACGATACAGTATCCAATGTAGTAAAGAATAGGGATGCACCGGATATCTGGAAAATATCCGGTATCCAGTATCTGGCACTTTTTTATTATCCGACCGGACAGTTGGATATTATTAATATTCGGGAATATATGCGGTTAAAATTTGATATCATTAAATTATTGATTTTTTTTGTATAAATGTTCTAGAAACAAGTATGCATATTCATGATGCTATAATATTTTATTATTGTTGCAAAATTACAATCTTTTTCTATATAGGCTTTTTTTTTAAATAATAACTTTCCCTTTAAAATCGCCATTCTTTGATAAGTCATTTTTATTAATAATTATTATAATTATTAATATTAAATATAATAGTAAATTGTAATATTTATAGAAGAAAGATAGGATCACTTTTTCTTATTTATTTCTATCAAAATTTAAAGATTTTCGGTTTATGATTAATAGTTGTAAAATTGAAAAATCACTCATTTTCTTTGCAAAAAAATATGATTTTTAGAACAAATCGCAAAAACACTTATAGTTTCTTAAATTTCAACTCATTAGCTGTTGATTCATCACTAATAAAATCTTTTTTCACTTATTTTTGATAAAAAGATGAAGTTTTGAAAAAAACTTATTTTCAAGTTTTTTTTCGATTACTTTTTACTTATTACAAAATATCTTTTGTGCTACATTTTAGACTTTCTAATTCAAAAATTCTTTTTTTTTAGTCTTCAAACGATAGATTAAAAAAAAATTAGTTGAAATCGATGCACTACATCTGAGATACAATCAAAAGAAAACGTGGGGTTACATATACCCGGATGTGAGTAGATAGGGACTGCCAGAGTTGTGTGTACTGAGGGTTAACATAATAATATAGTCGCTTGATAAGTTAATCATGAATTAAGTTAATCGCAGTGATTCTTTCCAATTTGAACCCACTCCGAGTCAATTGAAATCGCTTAAAAAATGACGGTATGGAATTTATCAATAAAGTTTGAGCGCTGGTTTATTCCTGCATGCACATTAGGCATAAATATATCACAATTAATATTTCGATAGATCGTCTTCAGCAGTTTAATTGCTTATTGTCTTATCCGATAATAATGCGATTGTATCCAAACTCAATATTATACAATTTTTTTATTTTATATTTAAAATAAATATAAAATTTAGCTAATGAAATAGCCGTCAAATAATTAATTAATTTTTTATTTGAAATATAAAAATGCATTATATTAGTTATTATATCATAAAAACGATTGTTAAACTAAAAGACTGTACTACATAAATATTATTGTATAAAAAATTATATTTTTATATTATTATAATAACAATTAAAGAATTACAGTTTTGTAATGTTTTGGAATATTACAGACATATTAACATCTTGCAGGCATATTGTTAATTTACATTTCTATAATATCTCTGCAATGTTACATTGTAATCTGTAATATTGAAACATTGCAGCAATATTGCTTCAATCTTTTGTGCTGTATGGATTGTTTTACATCTGATAAACAATGAAGATAGAATGACAGAAATAGCGCTAATAGCGTCTCCTCAAATGCATCAATAATATCTCTAGATATAGTATCTCTAGACTTCAAGGTGTGGTGGTAAAGCTCAAATAGAAAAGGATGTACTTATTGTACGTTCTTTTTTGTTTCGCGCATGCACGAGAGAGAACGCACCTGGACCATAATGTGTGCGTCCTTTTCTACCTGAGTTTTACCCCTATTCCTCGAATTTCGAATGCTCAATGTAGTTATACTATGGTTTTCTTAGATATTAGACAGATAATCGCGTCGAGCGTCGAGTGATTTGTCATTTGGTGCGGTTAACTCGTGATTTATAGATTCGGCCTGCTATAGTTCGATTCCATCTGCGCCCATATATGCAATTTTTCGCATTTAAGAAACCGAAAGAGAAACCGACTCCATCTAGTGATTAAGAGACGTTATCAGCGCTGTTTGAATTCGGCGTTAAATTGTAGGTCTCATAACTGATTCTGAGAGTAAATAACTCTATTGTAATACTATTATTGAAAAAGTAAAAACAAGCGAGTCTCTGCTCTCCACAGAGACTGTACGCTTGATACATATAACGTTCTGGCACTGTGATCTTCAACACAAAGATCAGAAAACCAATCAGGGGATGATACGAATATGGATATAGAGAGTCTGATCATTCGGGGGATTTCACGTGATTAGTAGGATAAGATGCTGCAATTTTTCTCTGGTCGATAATAATGACAATAATGACGTATTTTACAATAATTCCTCGATAGCAAACATTTAAATACTCGAGTTCCTCGATGGCGAATACCCTTAATGTCTCGATGACGATCTCGATATTTCATTTTAAATAATTTGCGCCGCGCATCACAACTGTCATAGTCCAGAGAAATTAGAATTTTTCTGCGGAAAAATCAGCTAATTAAATTTTTGTATGAACCTTTATTTCGTCGTTTTAAACAATGTCTCAAAAACTCTCATCGATATAACCTCTCTCTCTCTCTCTCTCCCCCCCCCTCTCTCTTTACGGAGGGGAAATGCCTGACGCATACCCCGGGCCTCGGGGACTTGCACCCACTAAAACCCCTCCGGGTGTCCTGAACGGGCCATAGCTGAGAGGCTACCCAGGAACGCGTGCAACATACTTCTGGGAAGTACACCTCTGGGGATCTCTCTGACCGGTCGGCTGTTGCCGAAACAATCCCGCCCGGGGGTCGTCGGAGAGGTGGCCCTGAGCGGCACGTGGCGTTGACTGCCCGAATCGGGTGCTGGGGGGGACACCACCCCCGCGTTCGTCCTCCCTGGTTGTTGTTGGGGGGCGGGGGTTGGGGATTCCGACCCCGCAAGGAGCGCCAAACGAGAGTTTGGCGCCTTCATACTAGTCTATCGCGCCACGAAACACGTTTTCGCGGCGCGGTGCATCGCCAGAGGCCCCGCCTCGACCCCGCAGTCGTGGACAGATGGATCGACAGGGACGGAACTCCAATCCCGCGCGCGGAGGATTATACCAGATTCGGCGGCGATGCGTCCTCGACGTTCGTTCGCCGCTGCTTCACGGTTCCCCGTCCGAGACGCGGGGCCGTCGGTAATGATGAAGGAGGAAGGGCCATCGACCCCGTCCTCCCGCATCCTCGTCATCTTCATCTTCGTCTTCCGTTACCTCCGGTATCGAGGAGGAAGGTTGCCG